>JBBPBX010041345.1:0-28917 GCA_038048925.1 Garcialebias charrua
GATGCATGGATGGATAGATAAAGCATGGACCTCAGTCAGTAAAGAATCCATCTGTCAAGGTTAAACAAGGCAAGGTGTTTGATAGATGGATGGATGGATGTTTGATGATGGCTAGATGGATGTTTGATGGATGGATGTTTGATGGATGGATGGATGGATGGATAAAGCGTGGACCTCAGTCAGTAAAGAATCCATCTGTCTGGTTCAGGAAGGCAGGATGTTTGATGGATGGATAGATGGATGGATGTGTGGATGTTTGATGGATGGATGGATGTATGGATGGATGGATAAAGCGTGGACCTCAGTCAGTAAAGAATCCATATGTCTGTTTTCAGGAAGGCAGGATGTTTGATGGATGGATGGATGATGTTTGATGGATGGATGCATGGATGGATGGATGTGTGGATGTTTGATGGATGGATGGATGCATGGATGGATGGATGGATAAAGCATGGACCTCAGTCAGTAATGAATCCATCTGTTTGGTTCAGGAAGGCAGGATGTTTGATGGATGGATAGATGGATGGATGTGTGGATGTTTGATGGATGGATGGATGTATGGATGGATGGATAAAGCATGGACCTCAGTCAGTAAATAATCCATATGTCTGTTTTCAGGAAGGCAGGATGTTTGATGGATGGATGGATGATGTTTGATGGATGGATGCATGGAAGGATGGATGTGTGGATGTTTGATGGATGGATGGATGCATGGATGGATGGATAAAGCGTGGACCTCAGTCAGTAAAGAATCCATCCATGTGGGTTCAGCAAGGCTGGATGTTTGATGGATGGATGGATGGATGTTTGATGGATGGATGGATGGATGGATGTTTGATAGATGGATGGATGTATGTATGGATAAAGGATGGACCTCAGTCAGTAAAGAATCTATCTGTCTGGGCTCAGGAAGGTAGGATGTTTGATGGATGGATGGATAGATGGATGGATGTTTGATGGATGGATGATGGATGGATGTTTGATGGATGGATGTTTGATGGATGGATGTAAGTTTGATGGATAGATGGATGGATAAAGCGTGGACCTCAGTCAGAAAATAATCCGTATGTCTGGGTTCAGGAAGGCAGGATGTTTGATGATGGATGGATGATGTTTGATGGATGGATGCATGGATGGATGGATGGATGGATGTGTGGATGTTTAATGGATGGATGGATAAAGCGTGGACCTCAGTCAGTAAAGACTCCATCTGTATGGGATCAGTAAGGCAGGATGATTGATGGATGGATAGATGGATGTTTGATGGATGGATGGATGTATGGATGGATGGATGTTTGATGGATGGATGTTTGATGGATGGATGGATGGATAAAGCATGGACCTCAGTCAAAGAATCCATCTGTCTGGGTTCAGCAAGGTAGGATGTTTGATGGATGGATGGATGTTTGATGGATGGATGGATGGATGTTTGATGGATGGATGGATGTTTGATGGATGGATGTTTGATGGATGGATGGATAAAGCGTGGACCTCAGTCAGTAAAGAATCCATCTGTCTGGGTTCAGGAAGGCAGGATGTTTGATGGATGGATAGATGGATGGATGTTTGATGGATGGATGATGGATGGATGGATGGATGGATGTTTGATGGATGGATGTTTGATGGATGGATGTTTGATAGATAGATGGATGGATAAAGCGTGGACCTCAGTCAGTAAAGAATCCATCTGTCTGGGTTCAGGAAGGCAGGATGTTTGATGGATAGATGGATGGATGTTTGATGGATGGATGGATGGATGTTTGATGGATGGATGTTTGATGGATAGATGGATGGATAAAGCGTGGACCTCAGTCAGTAAAGAATCCATCTGTCTGGGTTCAGGAAGGCAGGATGTTTGATGGATAGATGGATGGATGTTTGATGGATGGATGATGGATGGATGGATGTTTGATGGATGGATGTTTGATGGATGGATGGATGTTTGATAGATGGATGGATGGATAAAGCGTGGACCTCAGTCAGTAAAGAATCCATATGTCTGGGTTCAGGAAGGCAGGATGTTTGATGGATGATGGATGGATGGATGTTTGATGGATGGATGTTTGATGGATGGATGGATACATGGATGGATGGATAAAGCATGGACCTCAGTCAGTAAAGAATCCATCTGTTTGGGTTCAGGAAGGCAGGATGTTTGATGGATGGATGGATCAATGATGTTTGATGGATGGATGTATGGATGTTTGATGGATGGATGGATGCATGGATGGATGGATAAAGCATGGACCTCAGTCAAAGAATCCATCTGTCTGGGTTCAGCAAGGCAGGATGTTTGATGGATGGATGGATGTTTGATAGATGGATGATGGATGGATGTTTGATGGATGGATGGATAAAGCATGGACCTCAGTCAGTAAAGAATCCATCTGTCTGGGTTCAGGAAGGCAGGATGTTTGATGGATGATGGATGGATGGATAGATGGATGGATGTTTGATGGATGGATGATGATGATGGATGTTTGATGGATGGATGGATGGATGTTTGATGGATGGATGGATAAAACATGGACCTCAGTCAGTAAAGAATCCATCTGTCTGGGTTCAGGAAGGTAGGATGTTTGATGGATAGATGGATTGATGGATGGATGTTTGATGGATGGATGATGGATGGATTTTTGATGGATGGATGTTTGATGGATGGATGGATGTATGTTTGATGGATGGATGGATGGATAAAGCGTGGACCTCAGTCAGTAAAGAATCAATATGTCTGGGTTCAGGAAGGAAGGATGTTTGATTATGGATGGATGATGTTTGATGGATGGATGCATGGATGTATGTGTGGTTGTTTGATGGGTGGATGGATAAAGCGTGGACCTCAGTCAGTAAAGAATCCATCTGTCTGGGTTCAGTAAGGCAGGATGCTTGATGGATGGATAGATGGATGTTTGATGGATGATGGATGGATGTTTGATGGATGGATGTTTGATGGATAGATGGATGGATAAAGCGTGGACCTCAGTCAGTAAAGAATCCATCTGTCTGGGTTCAGGTAGGCAGGATGTTTGATGATGGATGGATGTTTGATGGATGGATGGATGGATGTGTGGATGTTTGATGGATGGATGGATAAAGCGTGGACCTCAGTCAGTAAAGAATCCATCTGTCTGGGTTCAGTAAGGCAGGATGTTTGATGGATGGATAGATGGATGTTTGATGGATGGATGGATGGATGTTTGATGGATAGATGGATGGATAAAGCGTGGACCTCAGTCAGTAAAGAATCCATCTGTCTGGGTTCAGGAAGGTAGGATGTTTGATAGATAGATGGTTGGATGTTTGATGGATGGATGGATGGATGTTTGATGGATGGATGTTTGATGGATAGATGGATGGATAAAGCGTGGACCTCAGTCAGTAAAGAATCCATCTGTCTGGGTTCAGGAAGGCAGGATGTTTGATGGATAGATGGATGGATGTTTGATGGATGGATGGATGGATGGATGTTTGATGGATGGATGTTTGATGGATGGATAAAGCGTGGACCTCAGTCAGTAAAGAATCCATATGTCTGGGTTCAGGAAGGCAGGATGTTTGATGGATGATGGATGGATGGATGTTTGATGGATGGATGTTTGATGGATGGATGGATACATGGATGGATGGATAAAGCATGGACCTCAGTCAGTAAAGAATCCATCTGTTTGGGTTCAGGAAGGCAGGATGTTTGATGGATGGATGGATCGATGATGTTTGATGGATGGATGTGTGGATGTTTGATGGATGGATGGATGCATGGATGGATGGATAAAGCGTGGACCTCAGTCAAAGAATCCATCTGTCTGGGTTCAGCAAGGCAGGATGTTTGATGGATGGATGGATGTTTGATAGATGGATGGATGGATGGATGGATGTTTGATGGATGGATGTTTGATGGATGGATGGATGGATAAAGCATGGACCTCAGTCAGTAAAGAATCCATCTGTCTGGGTTCAGGAAGGCAGGATGTTTGATGGATGGATGGATGGATAGATGGATGGATGTTTGATGGATGGATGATGGATGGATGGATGTTTGATGGATGGATGGATGGATGTTTGATGGATGGATGGATAAAGCGTGGACTTCAGTCAGTAAAGAATCCATATGTCTGGGTTCAGGAAAGCAGGATGTTTGATGGATGGATGGATGTTTGATGGATGGATGGATACATGGATGGATGGATAAAGCATGGACCTCAGTCAGTAAAGAATCCATCTGTTTGGGTTCAGGAAGGCAGGATGTTTGATGGATGGATGGATCGATGATGTTTGATGGATGGATGTGTGGATGTTTGATGGATGGATGCATGGATGGATGGATAAAGCGTGGACCTCAGTCAAAGAATCCATCTGTCTGGGTTCAGCAAGGCAGGATGTTTGATGGATGGATGGATGTTTGATAGATGGATGGATGGATGGATGTTTGATGGATGGATGGATGGATAAAGCATGGACCTCAGTCAGTAAAGAATCCATCTGTCTGGGTTCAGGAAGGCAGGATGTTTGATGGATGGATGGATGGATAGATGGATGGATGTTTGATGGATGGATGATGGATGGATGGATGTTTGATGGATGGATGGATGGATGGATGTTTGATGGATGGATGGATAAAGCGTGGACTCAGTCAGTAAAGAATCCATATGTCTGGGTTCAGGAAAGCAGGATGTTTGATGGATGGATGGATGTTTGATGGATGGATGGATAAAGTGTGGACCTCAGTCAGTAAAGGGGAAGGACCCCACTAACCCAGCACACACACTCTTTGCCCCACTCCCCTCAGGACAGAGGTTAAGGAGCATCAAATGTAGAACCACTAGACAAAGGAACAGCTTCTACCCTGTTAAAATGAGACATATAGTTCTAAAGAATGAATTATAAAAAAACAATTAGAAGCACTTTATTAAAAATAATAGCAAATAAAAATATATTTTTAAATGAATAACTGCTATTAGCCATGTCTTCTCTGCTTCATCTGAAGATGAGCGCACACGGCGTCCTCTTCTTCATCTCCCACGTGACCTGCCTGATGCTTCCTCTTCGGACCGTAGAAGTCCCTCTGGGTGTAAATTCCTCGTCAGAGCACATCGAGAATGTTTCTAAACTCTAGATGCATAACACAGATAAAATGTCACACTGCAGCAAAGTAAGAGATACACATTACTTATTGAAAGGGTTATACATAATTTACGATACTTTACTACAAATACGCAAAGATTTGAGAAGGAAATAGTCCATCCTTATCGGTGACTGACCCGACGCCATTACAACAACTGTTTACATGCATGCGCATTCATGAGACAGCCAAGCTGTGAAGGAGGAGCTAAGGAGGCGGAGTTGCAGGTCAGCCAGAGTGCAAGGGGGAGGAGGGAGAAAGGTCTCTGTTCAAAATTTTACTGCCAGCGCTTTCCAGAAATCGCAGACCCTACCTTTAATGGTTCAATTAAAGGTTAATGCTTAAAGCTAGTTGTACTTTGTTTTTATGTTTTTTAAGTGTAGATATATGTTGTAACTTCTGGTTGCATAAATTTACTCTTTATTTATTATGATGATGTAACCCCCATAAACTACTGTATGTTGATTTGTCTGTATGTTTGTTTGTTTTATTTTATTTTATTCCTTTTATAGATGGCCTCCCTTCTCTCCTTACAGCCATCCTCTCACACTGATTTGATTTTTTTAATAGAGAGAATGGAAAGATAGAAAGTAAGACAACAAAACAACAATTATCCACAAAAGAGCACAAGGCAAACACACCCAACCTCCGTCTGCAATCCTGCAAAGCACATGACAGAACACAGCAACGAAACATACATGCATAAAGACTAATAATATTCATGACCTTGCAGTAGATTTCCATAAATAAACATACCCATACCTACAAATATATACAGTATACATACATATGCATTCATATCACATATCCATCTACATATCTGCATAAGATATCTACATATACATCCCTGCATCCATTTGTGTGTGGTTGTGAGCATGCATAAGTTAATAAGGTTCCTCCAATAGAACATTTAGTAGCGACCGTGAAGCATCAGAGATCCATCCCCTCAAGGCCCGAGGCAGACGAAGGGGCGATCAAAGCCCAAGACCCCAAGAAGGGCCCCGAGCCCAGAGTCCCCAGGGTCACCCGAACAGGACGAGCCACTCGCCCACTCCCCAGATCCGACCAAGGGGGAGAATCGGACGAGCTCCACCAGCGACCACACACAATGACCGCCGGGAGGCCAACAGCGACAAGCCCACAGGCCCCCGCCGGAGCCCGCTGCAAGAGCCCGCTGCACTGACGTAGCCCCAGGCCCGGTCACCGAGGCCCGGGCACCGGGGGCGCCCACCCCTCAGGCTCACCCGATAGGACCAGAGGACCCGAGCCCCACCAGGCAGCCACCAGGCCGAGCCGGGTCACCGACCGGCGGCCCATGACCGCCGCCACCGACCACTCGAGGGCCCGCATGCCGCCCCCAGCAGACATCCCCCAGAACCCCCCGGTCCTCCCCAGGTTGAAGGCAGGGTCCTCCCCGCCCAAGCAGCCCCAACCCCCGGCGTCCCAAACCCCAACCTCCCCCACACCAGCCCCAATGCCCCACAAGGCCAGATCCCAGACCCCCCACCCTCACTACGTAACGGAGCCGATCAAAGAATGCCAAATAGATTGATCCGATGTGTCGGCAGATGCTGTTTCAAGACTAATATGATCTAACAGAAGATTTTTATACTGATTAATGCTAAGATTATTTTTATTTTTCCAATTTAGGAGTATGGTTTTCTTTGCGATGCATAAGGCAGTGAAAAGCATACAGGATGTATTTTTTTCTAGTATAACATCTTCAAAGATACCCAATAAGCAAACAGATGGAGAGAGTGGGATATTACATTTCAAACATTTAGACAAGTCTTCACTTACCTGTACCCAGAACCTCTGAACGGGTGGACAAAACCAGAGTGCGTGAATATAATCATCAGGTATATTGCCTTTGCACTGTGAGCAGTTGTTAGATGGTGTAAAACCCATTTTAAACATTCGCTGACCTGTATAATGTACTCTATAGAGAACCTTATATTGTATTAATTGTAAATTGGAGATTCTAGTCAATTTAAATGTATTTAAACATACGTGAGACCAGGTTTTTTGTTCAAAGTTGGTTGATAAATCTGACTCCCATTTTTCAACAGGTAGTGTTATCGAGTCATTGATTCTAGACAATTTTTTGTATATTTTAGATAATAATTTGGGGGGTTGAAGATTAATGGACTCTAACACACATGTTGGTGTTTCCAACAATGTTTTATTAAGCTTAAATTTCTTTTTTACAATAGACTTAATTTGTTGATAGTGTAGGAAATATTTATTATCAATGTCATATTGTATTATTAATTTATTGAATGGAATAAAGTCTATACCCTCAAATATGTGTTCCAGACATTCAATTCCTTTCATTCTCCAACCTGGGAAATTTAACATATTATTTTCTTGCTGTATGTCAGGATTGTTCCAGAGAGGCGTATGTCTGCATGGGAACAGTGAAGACTTTGTCATTTTCAGATACTCCCACCATGCTGTTAGAGATGAGCTAATATTGATACTTTTAAAGCAGACATGTCTTTTTTAATCTGTACTAATAAATGGTAGATCCGAGATCCTAATATTATTACATAAAGTTTGTTCTATAACTATCCAAGTTTCATCTAGTGCATTCAGTTTTAACCACTTTAATATATATTGTAACCTGTTGGCTAAATAGTAGTAATAAAAGTTTGGAAGTTCTAATCCTCCGGTATCTTTAGATTTCTGTAATGTTTTTAAACTAATACGTGGAGTTTTATTTTTCCAAAGGAATTTAGATATATAAGAGTCCAGGGACTTAAACCATTCAGTTGAAGGTTTATTTGGAATCATTGAGAATAAATAATTTATTCTTGGCAGCACCATCATTTTTACTGAGGCAACTCTTCCCATAAGTGATATGGGTAGAGATCTCCATCTAGTAAGATCGTCTTCAATTTTCTTTAATAGTGGGATATAATTCAATTTTATTAAGTCTTCCAATTTAGGAGAGATATTAACACCCAAATATGTAATGTTACCTGATTGTAGACTTTCATTGAGAGAATTATTAAACACGCAATTTATTGGAACAACTGTAGATTTGGTCCAATTTATAGAATAATCAGAAACTTTTGAGAACGAGTTTATTAATTTGATAACATTAGATATTGAGTTTCCCAAGTTCTCAAGAAAAGGTAAAACATCGTCAGCACAAAGACTAATTTTATGTTCTATGTTTCTACACTTTATGCCTTTAATATCAGCACTTTGCCTTATTGCTGCTGCTAAAGGTTCAATGAAAATAGCAAATAATGCTGGTGAAAGTGGGCAACCTTGCCTGGTTCCCCTCTGTAAACAGAAGCTTGAGGATATTGATTATTTGTCCTGATGCACGCTGTTGGTAAGCTATATAATATTTTTAACCAGTTAATGAAGTAGTTCCCAAATTCAGCTTCAGATTCGGATTCAGATTCAGATTCTGTTTATTATCGCCATTGTCAATGAACAGGATTCACAGACTAGGAATTTGCTTCGGCATAACGGTGCATAAAATATAGAAACATAAAACATAAAAAACATAAACCATAAAACATCAATACAATCAATACAATATTCAGTAAACAAAACCTACTAAGAAACAGCACAATTAGAGTGGTGCAATCAAAATACAGTGATACAGTGATTCCCAATCAAAATACAAAATACAGCGACCAAGGCAAGTTATGAGGTAACATGGTTATGAGTGTTCAAAAGTCTGACAGCAGAGGGGAAGAAACTGTTTTTATGGCGGGAGGTTCTGGTCCCAATTGACCGAAGCCTCCTGCCTGAGGGGAGTGGTTCGAACAGACCGTATGCAGGGTGAGAAGGGTCAGCTGTGATCCGACCTGCTCGCCTCACAGTCCTGGAGACGTACAGGTCATGGAGAAATTTATTTACAAATTTATTTAAGGTAGCAAATAAGAAATTCCAATTTACTCTATCAAATGCTTTTTCTGCATCTAAGGACAAAATAGCTGTTTCAATATTTTTAAAATACGAATACTCTATTACATTATATAATCTGCAAGTGTTTGTATTCGAGTGTCTTCCTTTTATGAATCCGGTTTGGTCTGGATGTATAATAACAGGAGTTATATTCTCTAGTCTTTTAGATAAGACTTTACAAATTATTTTAACATCAACATTAATATCGTAAACACTGGTGTATATTGCTCATTTGAATGTCCTACACCGAAGTGTATTATCTACAGATTTTTTCCCATATTTTTAGACCCATTTTTGGCTCTGATTCGCTGTTTTTCATTTTGGCCTAAATATGGTGCAGTACCAGTTTCGGCCGCTATGGGCGCTAATGCACCCTGTAGTCTGTTTACCTGCAGACTGTACCTGGAGGCGTATCCTGGCGCCATCTAGTGGCCATAAAAAAGACTGTCACGGCAGCGCGTATTATACACCGAAGCGTATTATCTACCGATTTTTCTGATTTATTTCCAAATATTGGCCAAAGCGTATTAGACACCGGAGCGTATTATACACTGGTGTTTACGGTAAGAGAGATTGGACGATAACTGGTAGGTAATACTGGGTCTTTGCCTGGTTTTAATAGGAGACTAATGTTGGCTGAATTCACATGTGTTGGTAGCCTGCCATTTTCTTCTGACTTAAGTAGCACTCTATAAAATATTGATTCCAGTATGTCCCAGAATTTTTTATAGAATTCCACTGGATATCCATCAGGACCTGGAGATTTCTTATTAGGCATGCTTTTAATTGCTTCATGGAGCTCATCTGATGTTAATGGTGAGTCTAGTTTTGATGATTGACTAATATCTAGTTTTGGAAGTGTTACTCTCTCCAAGAATTCATTAATATCCTCATTAGATGGATTTATTTGTGGAGTGTAGAGTTTTATAGAAATCTTTAAAAACACTGTTTACTTTTCCCTCATCATGAATTATATTTCCATTTTTATCTTTAATACCATATATAGACGTTTTTTCTTTATTTAATTTGAGTTGATTAGCTAAAAAGTTCCCTGATTTATTACCATATTCAAAATTGTCTCTTTGTATCAAGAATTTATTTTTCTAATCAATAAATTCATTTAGTTCTAATTTTAATTTGCGTAGCTTTTGCTGTGTTTCCTCTCCTTGTAAACCTTCTAATAATTTGATTGATTTCTCTAATTCCTCAATACGTTTATTTTCTTTTTTCTTTTTATTTGCTGAATAGGATATTATTTTACCTCTCATAACTGTTTTCCCAGCCTCCCAAAGTGTACATGCTGATGTTCCTGGCAAGTCATTAAACTCTAAATATGATGCCCATTCTTTTTTAAATATTGCAAAAATTCTTCTTCTTGAAGCAGTGATGTATTGAATCTCCAATTTATATTTTTTCTAGTTTCTTTTTTATAATCTAAATTTAGAGTAACTGGTGCATGATCGCTGACAGCAATAGGGTGTATCTTAGTGTCTGAAATGTTGGTCAGCAATGAATTGCTTACTATGAAATAATCTAGACGAGAATATGAGTGATCCACATGTGAAAAAAAAGAATATTCTTTGCTATCAGGGTGAAAAGAACACCATGCATTGCAGAGTCCATAACCATTCATATAGTGTTTAACTATATTTATAGATTGCCAACTACGTTGAGTTCCCACTGCATTCAGTCTGTTTATTTTGTCATCGAAACCAAAGTTGAGATCACCTCCCATTACCAGTGAGGAATCCATGTGATTTGATAGAGTGGAAAAAAGTCATGAAAAAAAAGCAGCGTCGTCTACATTCGGACCATATATGCTAACTATACAATAATTTTGTCTAAATATTCCATCCATCCATCCATCCATTTTCTTCCGCTTATCCGGGGTCGGGTCGCGGGGGTAGCAGCCTAAGTAGGGAGGCCCAGACTTCCCTCTCCCCAGCCACTTGGAGCAGCTCCTCTGGGGGAATCCCAAGGCGTTCCCAGGCCAGCCGAGAAACATAGTCCCTCCAGCGTATCCTGGGTCTTCCTCTGGGTCTCCTCCCGGTGGGACATGCCCGGAACACCTCACCAGGGAGGCGTCCAGGAGGCATCCTAACCAGATGCCCGAGCCACCTCAACTGGCTCCTCTCGATGTGGAGAAGCAGCGGCTCTACTCCGAGTCCCTCCCGGATGACTGAGCTTCTCACCCTATCTCTAAGGGAGAGTCCAGCCACCCTGCGGAGAAAACTCATTTCAGCCGCTTGTATCCGAGATCTTGTTCTTTCGGTCATAACCCAAAGCTCATGACCATAGATGAGGGTGGGAACGTAGATCGATCGGTAAATTGAGAGCTTTGCCTTTTGACTCAGCTCTCTCTTCACCACGACAGACCGGTACAGCGCCCGCTTCACTGCGGACGCTGCACCTATCCGCCTATCGATCTCACGCTCCAGTTTTCCCTCATTCGTGAACAAGATCCCGAGATACTTAAACTCCTCCACTTGGGGCACTTGTCTAAATATTGATAACTTTAATATTATATATCTACCATGTGGGTCTATAACCTGATCTAATACTGTGAAGTTAATATTTTTATGTATTAAAATTGCTACCCCTCTTTGTCTTGAATTATAACAGGCTGAGAATACATTAGGAAACTCTGAAGATTTTAGCTAATCCACAGTTGAGGCCAATTTATGAATTTCTTGGAGTAATACAACATTTGCCTTTAATCTTTTAATCTGGTTAAAAACCCTATATTTTTTACGTTGGCTACCAGCTACATTAATGTTCCATGTGACAAACCCTAAGGAACCCATACCTGTTCTAATGATAATATATCTATACTACACCCACTATCACAAATATAAAAGATAATAATAGATCCAGACAAAAACATATTTCTTAAGGATTAATTATTTATGATTTATATATAAAATAAGTACTGTTTTTGAAAATGAGTCAGGGAATTTTTCATTTATGAAGTATTTGTATGGATATATAAGTATGTACGTGAACCCTTGTGCTTGTGTGCTGACAACTGTTAAGTTATAAAATATAGAAACAAGAAAACAAAGAGAAATATTAAACATCAAAACATAATAAGAAAACACAACAAAAGAACCCTCTTACCACATCAAGTGTCATCCCACCTCGTGTACCACCACGATCTGTGTAACCCACCAACCGAGCTGTGCTGAAAAATTAAATATATCTGGTAAGTAATATTAATAAATACTATATTTAATAATATTAATTAATATTAGCAACCTAAGACAAAAATAAAAAATAAAAAAAATGAAAAAAATAAAAATAATAATAATTCTTACCTTGCTGATTTGACTAATAAAGCCAAGGAGTAACTTCTGGATCCCTGAACATCTGACCGTTGATGTAAAGTTTATCCACTGAAATTGTAGCTCTATTACCTTTGTTAATATATATTTTTTTCCTTTTCGGGAACAGGACACGCCTTCTACTCAGAATCTCAGCAGGAAATTGGTTGTTCTTGCTGAAATGTATGTCACGTAATTCTCTACCTCGGCTTTTAACCTGTTCTTTTTGTTTAAAATATGCGAATTTAGCAATAATAGGCCGTGGCCTAGAACTCCCAGGTCGTCTAGGTCCGAGACGGTGAACTCGTTCAAAAGTGATGGTTTTAACCACGTCACCCTTCAGTTTCAGCTGGTCCTGCATGAAGGTTCGAACCGAAGCCTCAGCCCAAGTAACAGGGAACGTTAAACTAACGTTCTGGTATGGTTCTTACATGGTTCTGTTAGATCATAACGTTCTTAAAATGTTCTTTGCAGGTTTTGAATAACGTTTGAACAAACCTAGATATAACGTTCTAACCTAACGTTATTATAACGTTAAACAAACGTTCCCTTTGCCACCTGCCAGTTTCTTTACACAAAGTATTTTCACACTGGTTTATTTTTAGTACTTCTGTTTTAAACGTTTTGTCAGTTTTTTGAAACAGCTCGAGCTGTTTTTTTATATTGTTGTATATATATATATATATATATATATATATATATATATATATATAGTATATTGTTATTATTATTATTGAGCATGCATCAGGGTATTATTATTATCATCATTATTATTATCATTATTCAATTTTATTCTGCGTTACTCCAGGCGTGAAACGTGAAGTTGTTTGCTTTCTGCCATTTTTCTATTTGTGGTCTTCATGCGTTATGATTGGATTGGGGGTAGAACGTGATCATGTACGTCCCAACCAATCAACGCCACTCTTGCTTGTCAGGTTGCATGTGAACTTTGTCCTAACCAATCAACGCCACTCTTGTTTATCGGGGGAAGTAGCATGTGATCATATCCAACCAATCAACGCCTCTTGCTTCGCGCGCTTCGTTCAAATGTAGCTATTTCCTTTTCATCTGTTGGACAAGAAGCTCTTGTTGTCTCGGACTCAGCGCTCGTAAAACTTGCTTTTTATTAGACGTCGACTGGTCTGACTCTGGACGACGACTGGACATTCAGTTGGAAGTTGAAGGTAATCGGTTCTGTTTTCTTTATTTGCTAGCTGTTTTAGCTCTGTTCACTTGAATGAACAAAACCTGCTGTTGCTAAAAGCTAAGCTAACAACGAGCTAAAACGGGTGTGTAGCTACTGAGGCAGATAATTTGAGGCAAGTAAAACACTGCAGGTTAGGTTATTCTAGCGTTTAAATAAGCCATATATGCTACGAGTTATTATTATTTTTTGGCTTAGTTCCTGGATGGTTTTTCAAAAAGACAAGGCCCCGCATCCTAGCACTGTTTGCGTCGCATGTCCGTTAACACACATGCGCTCACTAGCCAGCAGAACAATAATCGTAGCCAGGCTGAAATACTAATTTACTTTAAATACGTATTTCGGCAACATTGCTGTTATTGTAGCTGCTTCAGGCAGAAAACAAGAGGTTGAAGGAGACTGTGTGAATGAGATATATCTCATTCACACAGTCTTGAGAGGTCTTGAGTCAATAACTTTCTGAGAGTTTCATTAAAGATTTACTGGTACATGAGATATTTTACTAACAGACACACAGGCAGGCTAATATGAGTGCCAGACTTTGGTGGTGGTGGTGCTAACAGTTCATAGTAACACAGCAGAGGTGTTTGTCCGTTGTTGATATGAATCTTTAGGTTTGAATCCTCTTTATTTGTCTCTAAGTTGATGGATGCATCAAAGTGATGCATGTAGAACAGAAACTAAAGATTTCTCACATGTTCTCAGTCTCCAAGAGCAGCTGCCCAACCTGAACATGTACAACTGCTTTCTGTTCTGGTGTTTTCTGTTTTTATTGCAGGTCATGACCCTGCTTTAACTTCACATGTTCATGTTTGTGTCTCTTTCAACAGACAAAACCTGTTGCACCTGACCTCATGGGCAGACCTGTGTCCTCTGCTCTCTCCTCCTGCCTCCTGCAGCTCCTCTCCATCATCACCTGTGCGTCAACACCTTGTGCCTAACAGTGAGTTGAACTTGTTTTCTGTCTGTGTTTTCTGTTTTTATTGCAGGTCATGACCCTGCTTTAACTTCACATGTTCATGTTTGTGTCTCTTTCAACAGACAAAACCTGTTGCACCTGACCTCATGGGCAGACCTGTGTCCTCTGCTCTCTCCTCACCATCCTCCTGCAGCTCCTCTCCATCATCACCTGTGCGTCAACACCTTGTGCCTAACAGTGAGTTGAACTTGTTTTCTGTCGGTGTTTTCTGTTTTTATTGCAGGTCATGACCCTGCTTTAACTTCACATGTTCATGTTTGTGTCTCTTTCAACAGACAAAACCTGTTGCACCTGACCTCATGGGCAGACCTGTGTCCTCTGCTCTCTCCTCACCATCCTCCTGCAGCTCCTCTCCATCATCACCTGTGCGTCAACACCTTGTGTCTAACAGTGAGTTGAACTTGTTTTCTGTCTGTGTTTTCTGTTTTTATTGCAGGTCATGACCCTGCTTTAACTTCACATGTTCATGTTTGTGTCTCTTTCAACAGACAAAACCTGTTGCACCTGACCTCATGGGCAGACCTGTGTCCTCTGCTCTCTCCTCACCATCCTCCTGCAGCTCCTCTCCATCATCACCTGTGCGTCAACACCTTGTGCCTAACAGTGAGTTGAACTTGTTTTCTGTCTGTGTTTTCTGTTTTTATTGCAGGTCATGACCCTGCTTTAACTTCACATGTTCATGTTTGTGTCTCTTTCAACAGACAAAACCTGTTGCACCTGACCTCATGGGCAGACCTGTGTCCTCTGCTCTCTCCTCACCATCCTCCTGCAGCTCCTCTCCATCATCACCTGTGCGTCAACACCTTGTGCCTAACAGTGAGTTGAACTTGTTTTCTGTCTGTGTTTTCTGTTTTTATTGCAGGTCATGACCCTGCTTTAACTTCACATGTTCATGTTTGTGTCTCTTTCAACAGACAAAACCTGTTGCACCTGACGTCATGGGCAGACCTGTGTCCTCTGCTCTCTCCTCACCATCCTCCTGCAGCTCCTCTCCATCATCACCTGTGCGTCAACACCTTGTGCCTAACAGTGAGTTGAACTTGTTTTCTGTCTGTGTTTTCTGTTTTTATTGCAGGTCATGACCCTGCTTTAACTTCACATGTTCATGTTTGTGTCTCTTTCAACAGACAAAACCTGTTGCACCTGACCTCATGGGCAGACCTGTGTCCTCTGCTCTCTCCTCACCATCCTCCTGCAGCTCCTCTCCATCATCACCTGTGCGTCAACACCTTGTGCCTAACAGTGAGTTGAACTTGTTTTCTGTCTGTGTTTTCTGTTTTTATTGCAGGTCATGACCCTGCTTTAACTTCACATGTTCATGTTTGTGTCTCTTTCAACAGACAAAACCTGTTGCACCTGACCTCATGGGCAGACCTGTGTCCTCTGCTCTCTCCTCCCTCCTGCAGCTCCTCTCCATCATCACCTGTGCGTCAACACCTTGTGCCTAACAGTGAGTTGAACTTGTTTTCTGTCTGTGTTTTCTGTTTTTATTGCAGGTCATGACCCTGCTTTAACTTCACATGTTCATGTTTGTGTCTCTTTCAACAGACAAAACCTGTTGCACCTGACGTCATGGGCAGACCTGTGTCCTCTGCTCTCTCCTCACCATCCTCCTGCAGCTCCTCTCCATCATCACCTGTGCGTCAACACCTTATGCCTAACAGTGAGTTGAACTTGTTTTCTGTCGGTGTTTTCTGTTTTTATTGCAGGTCATGACCCTGCTTTAACTTCACATGTTCATGTTTGTGTCTCTTTCAACAGACAAAACCTGTTGCACCTGACCTCATGGGCAGACCTGTGTCCACTGCTCTCTCCTCACCATCCTCCTGCAGCTCCTCTCCATCATCACCTGTACATCAACACCTTGTGCCTAACCCTGTCATGTATCCACATCAATGACTGCTGCCAAAACAGGAAAACACACCTGACCTGATGGACAGACCTGCTCTCATCAAGACCACACACCTGACCTGAACTCACATCTGGACTCCCATGTACCCATCATTCAGTGTTTCCCCTACCATTATACAAGCGGGGTGCGCCACCCCGTCAACAGAACTGAGCACCCCGCCTACCAGACCAAACTTGACCCACCCACCCAGCACTGGCATAGCACTAAGCTAGCAGCACAAAATACAGGCTCTCTAGCTAAAAAGCTAAAGGGAGCGCTCACGTTGCCTCTCCCCTCGTGCTGAATGCCCCCTGCCCCTACAAGCTGCACTCAGACGTGTCCGTCCCCCGTCAACAAAAATCATGGATGAGATGAGCACTCCGCCATGGCAAGTTAACTAGGGGAAACACTGCATCATTCATGGTTGAATCATTGCTCAATGGCTAAGCTGTTCCATCTGATCCATGAGAACCACCTAATAAGCCTGTCTACCTCAACTTCAATCAAAGTAAGGGAATTTTCTATGCTTTTTTTGTGCTGCTTCTAGCTTTTTAAAGTTCCTGGACTGTACACTAAGGCACTGGTTTTTCATACATGATGGTTGCAACATGTTTCTGATGGATGTCAATTGCTCCTGATGATGTGATTTGATAATGATAGTTGAAAACTGTTTATGATGGATACCAATTGCTCCTGATGGTTGAGAAATGTTTATGATGGATCTGCTTTGCTAATGATGGTTGAGAACTGTTTCTGAAACAACACTGAAGTTGTTTATATGTGAACACATGTTGGATCACCAGATTTCTCGCTCCATGTTTTAAAAGGAGGATTAGCTGAAAGTATTTTGTTAGATCACCAGATTTCACGCTCCATGTTTTAAAAAGGAGGATTATCTGAATGTATTTATGTCGGATCACCAGATTACTCGCCCCTTGTTTTTGAAAGAGGGTTAGTTTTACTAGAACTTCATACTGAATATGTGACCCATCACATCATCAAACAGGGGTTAAAGTCAAATTTGGTCAAAATGACCTACAAGCAAACATATATATTACTGACTTTTAGAAATACATTTTCTTACTTAGATCATCCTGACAAATTCATCGTATTGTCTTAATAATCAGGAAAATGGTTTGATATTTGGTGTGAAGATTTTATTTCAGATATTTAATTTAAACCATTTGATAAGTTATTCATTCATCTTATTTACTATCTAAATTTACGCAAACCACTTTGAAAAATAAACCTATTTGATGTGATGGGTCACAAATTTATTATTCAGCTTCTTTTGTTGGATTTGATTTAAGAATTGTGGACATTTTTAATAAAACTTGAAAGATTTCATTTGTGCAATGGAGATTTATTTAGCCAACTTAAATTTCTCATTACAATGACAGTATTGTACAGGTACTTGTATTTGAAAGCTAGAAATCATGGCAAAACACATATTTAATTTGATTTATGTTCAAGCTGGACTTTTAAGTTTAAAGAAAGGGACAATGTAGTTTGGAATAGTTCACATTTTTGGTTTGGAAAAAATAAACATTTGAGTTTTCTTTCTTATAACACAAGTGTACTTTTGTTTGTTTGCAATTGTTCTCTCTGGGAGGTTAAAAACATTGTTCAGTAGATGAATAAATAACTTTGAATCTATTTTGATTGTTCATAATTTGCACTAAATGTATGAATCCATATAATAATAATAATAATAATAATAATAATAATAATAATAATAATAATAATAATAATACAATTTATGGAATGTTCTAAGAAAGTTCTAGCATAACGTTCTCACCTAACGTTCTGAGAACCACGAGAAAACTCCACACCCTAACGTTCATGCAACGTTAGGAGGGAACGTTCCCGTAACCTAAAAATAACGTTCTGAGAACATTCTCAGAACGTTCTTCTGTTACTTGGGAGGATCCTCATCAGTTCGTTCTTGTATTCCAGAGAAGACTAAGTTATCATGCATGCTTCTGGCTTGGATGTCTAATATGGATTCTTTCATTTTTTTATTCTCACCGGATATCTGCGACATCTGATTGGTGAGTTGATGAACTGTTCCCTTTAGTTCCAAGTTCTCCTTAGCAAGAGATGCTAACTGTTGTTGGCTAAACTCTAACGAGTCCTTCAAGCTCGAAAATTCTCTGTGCAACACCTCCACTAAAGCCAACCGGGCGTCAAAGGTAGACAACTTCTGATTTATTGACTCAAGAATAGCCGTGAAGCCAGAACAGTCAGAAGATGGTTCACTATCTGAGCTACCCGGTCGAAGGCGCTTCGTAGTAGGGGCGTTAGCAATGTTAGCATTCTCGATAGCTGAATCGTTAGCCGAATCGCTAGCACCACCGGATGTAACATTAGCGTTGCTCGTGAATAAACGCTGAAAACACTCGTCAACAAACAATTAGAGCCCCCTCAAAGTCTCCCCTTCCAGTTTTGTTTTTAGTAATTATGAGAAGGAAAGAAATCGGTTATTAAATTTTTAGTATTTTCTTAAATTAACTTACATAAAGATATATAGTTTTAATTTACATAAATATGGACTTACCAAAGATTTATCATAGTACTCACGCACGGGTTTGGAGTTTCTTTCAGCAGCAGCTCATTTGCACGTCCGCACACCTCAACAGCTCAAGACGGAATGATTTGTCTGTATGTTTAATGTGTTATCTTGTAGTTCTTGGAATGTCCTGTAGAGGGCCCTAGATCCAAATTTCTTCTCTGTGTAAAAAAAAGGGAAGAAGAAGAAGACGTACTTAACGTCTCAGCAGAAGTAGAGAAGACAGAGAAATGATGGAGTATGTAGACTAAGCACGTTTCAGCAGAAGTAGAGAAGTCACTACTCATAAGTGCTGTTGTTCTACGAGAGAAATTTGTTCATTTCAAACTGGATAATGTACATTCCGTTCCGGGATTTCTCTGGTGAGTCTGTTGCTTTATTTTCAGCTGTGTTCTTGGGTAGAATGCCAAACGTTGCTCCGTTTTTCTGAACAGAAAGAAAAAAAAACGACCGGAGTATATTGTGTCACTCTGTAATTAACAGTTCTGTGAAATGAGATTGTTTTATAGTGAAGTAATGTTAAGTAAGTTCTTTATTACTGAGTATTTTTTGTTGTTGTTTATTTTAAACGCTAATTTGTTTTTTTCAATGAGAAGTGATTGAAAGATTTCGCTGATTTCTGTGCACGCGCATGAACGGTTACCACTCTGCATGCAGGTTGGTTTTTTTAACGGCTGATATCTGAACGAGCCAGTGAAGTCCAGAAGTAGGAGGGTCCCGCCGCCATCTTTGTTACTCGGACTGAAGTCTGGAAAGAGGAGGGACTGCACTGCTGGAGCCTGGATAGTTGCTTGGACAACAGATAAGCTTATTGAACAAGAAAAAAAAAAGAAAAGGGGGCCCCCAATCCTTCAAAATCACAAGCTATATGTTCATGAACATATTTTCTTTAACTGACAATCTATGTGCACATTGACTGAACTGACTGAATTGTATATTGAAGGGCTAATTGGAATTTGTATTTTTTTTAAAGAGAAGTAGTTATTTTAATGAACTTTAAAACTATAGTTCAAGAAACCTACCCTTATTGTTTTTTTCTGAATATTTTATTTGTTTAGGGTGGACAATTTAAGTTCTTTAATTAATCTGTATTAAGGTAATAAGTTTCATTTGAATTATTTTTTTTTGTGGGGAAAGAAAAATAAACTGGAGTTGTTAAAACTTACTTGCTTATTATCCTCCTGTGTAATCCTAGAACCAAAGTAACTTTACTGCTGAGGTTTATTACTAATTAAATTAAGTATTTGGCAGCACGGTGGCACAACTGGTAGAGCTGCTGCCTCTCAGCGAGCAGGTCCCCGGTTCAAATCCCGGTCCGGGGGCCTTTCTGGGTGGAGTTTGCATGTTCTCTCCGTGCATGCGTGGGTTTTCTCCGGGTGCTCCGGTTTCCTCCCACGGTCCAAAAACATGCATGTTAGTGTAGCACCACCCGCTATTAGGAAGGGGAATATTAGCTACTGGAACAGTTCTAGGTTCGCTAGTAGTAAATTTGTTATAATAAGAGCCTGAGTCTTTTTTGTGGTTAAGTGATGCAAGGTGAGATTGCAGACTAGCAATTTGCTTTTTAAGATCCTATATTTCAGAAAAGGTATCGACAGCAGATGATGAGACACGTTCCGGGCTTTGTGACTGAGCACCCTGATAACGTGCAAATATTTTGGGTTTTGAGATATTTAGGTGATGTTTCATGCGAGATGCTTTGGTTGTTCGTCTTCTCTCTGCAGTTCGGAGGAGAATTTCTGCAAACATAGGTGGGTCTTGTTTCTTTTGTTCTATTTGGAGTTCTGCTATCAAATCATTATCCCAACATCCTCTTATGAACTGTTTTAAGAGCTGCTTGTCTAATTCTCCCGCAGAAATAACTCCCCTCACAAGTGTTGTGTTTAGCCAACATGTTCTCACTCCCTACTCGTCATATATTGATGATAAGGGTCAGGGTCCCTCCGCGTCACATACTTGATGCGTCGGGTCGCCCCTTCTTGTAATTTTTGGTGTGCAAGGTGCTCTCATTGGTTTGTTTGGGGTTCGGGGGTCAAATAAAAGTTGAATGGTTAAGTTTAGGGTTTGTTATCAGGTTAGGCTTAAGGTTTAAATTTTGCCAGAAAAATCCTTCCTGTTCATAAAAAATAAGTAAATATGAAAGTGCTTCACTATCCAAACCGGAAGAGAAGATCACAACTTAACATTACCTTGCACACCAAATAATGATGAGAAGGGGTGACCCGACGCATCAAGTATGCGACGCGGAGGGACACTGAACCTTATCATCGATATATGACGAGTAGGGAGTGAGAATGAGTTGGTTTAGCATTACTTGGAGTCGTTGGAGGTATGATGAAGGTTCCTCACCATGATTTTGCATTGTGTTTAAATACTTTGCAAAGAGGTCATCTCCATCCTCAACCGTGCCAAAGGCGGAATCGAGAATCTTTAAGTATGCGCTTGGAGGTGATTCAGCAGGTAAGTGTTTCACCAAATCAACTGCTGGTGAAGAAAGACTTTCAATGAGCCTTCTGGATTTATATGAATCGGGTTGCTTGGTGTCTTTAAGAAGATGTTCAACACTTGATCACCAACTCTCGAAATCAACTTCATTGTTGGAACGTGGACATCATCCCGAAAAGAGTCTTAATCTAAAAGGAGTGTTGATCTGTGTACTGAGGTCTTCGGTTCTCAATATGTGCTCTACTATTACCTTTTGAAGCTCTGGGGGGTTAACATCAGATGCTTTGAGAATAGGGCTTCCCCTAGGGAGTTGGACAGGTGATGGACTGAAAGGATTATGCGAATCAGGATCTTGAGGTGAGTCTGAGTCCTCATGGTCACCTTGGTCATTACTATCAGAGACAGCGGCTTCACTTATGGAAGTGAGCTCTTCTTTCAACACGTCAAAAAACATTTTGCCCGTCCGTTTTGCTATACCTTTTAGTTGTCAGGTAAGTCTGTGTAGCAGTCCTTGTGACCGCTGGGGCGTAAACATTACTCAAAAACTCTACAAGTGTGTCAGGCTTATCTTTAGGTGAGAATTTGTAAGGTAGTGAAGCTGAGAATGATTGCACAGCTGTGCCATATGTGTACTCAACAATAGCCTGTTTGCCGGTACCTGAATCAATAGAGTCTAAAGGAACTACAGTCTGAATGGACCCATAATGTTTAAGAAAATCATAAAGCTCCTCGTCTGTCTCAGTATCAGTTAAACCAGTCACTAAAAGTGAATTAGGTATCTTTATGTTGTTCTTTTGCATGGTTTCCTTGTCTGGTTTAGATTTGGTTACTTCTGGGCTCTTTAAAACCACTAGCTCGCCAATTGTAGCACCACCCGCTATTAGGCAGGGGAATATCAGCTACTGGACCAGTTCTAGGTTCGCTAGTGGTAAATTTGTTATAAGAGCCAGAATCAGAATAATGTTCATATAAGCCGGCAATTTAATTAGAACAACACAAGACAAACATTTACAACAATTGGCACATTAATTTCTATAAAGTAGAATTTAGAATTTGAACACTCTTTTATTTCGTATTCACCCTATTTGTGTTAAGGGTTGAAATAAAAGGTTTATGTTAAATTCTTTTCCAATCTGATTTAAATTCTATTTTGTTTTAATGACCGGTCATTCAATCTAATTTGAGGAATAGGCAAGATTTTTAATCCTCAGGTGAGCTCAATATTAGGCAGTGCTGTCACTAACGCGTTACTTAGTAACGCGTTACTCTGGTCGGACCACTTTTTTCAGTAACGTGTAATCTAACGCGTTGCTATTTCAAAATCCAGTAATCAGATTAAAGTTACTCACTCCAAATTATTGTGCGTTACTTTTTTGTCATTTTCTGTAGAACTGTAATTTTATTTTATTTCGCCAATGCGTCTCGGGGGGAGCGATTAAAAAAAAAGACAGGAGTGACGTCAGTCTATGCGACCGCCCGGTGTCTTGTAGCACACGTTAGCATTAAGCTAGGTTTAGCATCTCGCTGCGGTCTCCTGTTTGTTTGGGAACGTTGTGACTTTCTTGTTAAAAACACGAGCGCACATCCAAAACGGTGTGTGGACTTTGTTTCACGGAGACTGGATCTGCAGCAGACAACACGTCTAACTTGAACGGACTTACGACGTGATCCGAACGTGAACGAAGAACAGCAGCTTGTAAACACCGCTAACAGAGCAGCAGCAGCATTAAAACAGCCTTCAGGTAGTTCAGATCAGTCCAGATCAATAACACAAACTGTAGGACTTTTTAAAGCTCTGGATCTACGTCTGAAATGTTGTTGATGTGCAGGCTTTAAATTAACTGAGCATCTCTACCACGTCTTCCATCACGTCCATCATGTCAACACTTCAGCCAAAAAGTTCATCACTTTATGAAAAAACAAACTGATGTCAACAAGTCCTGGAGCTGAATAAATCCCTGCCCTGATGATGACCGAGAGATCCAACCACCTCAACCGTTCAAGAAGAGGTATTGTTCTTTTATTAATATTATATATAATTAACCTTTTTAATTTAAAATGATAATCTTATTAATCTTTTTTTTTTACCTGTTTGTGTGTTATTTCCAGTCTGGGACAGAGGCAGCTGTCTTTTTCCTCTTCAGGGACATCCACCTGCAGCTAAGAAGTGTGATGATGACCCTGATGCATGCTCAATAATCCAGGTAGAAAAATCTAAAAAAGCTACCGGTAAGTCTGGTCCTCTGGACATTCAAAAAACAAAACAGAGCAAAAAAAAATTGTAGAAACGTTTTATCTTTCGTCCAAAAGACTTCCTCAGTCTGACCCACTAAACAGTAGACGTCCAGGGGACGTCGAGGTGACGTCTATATAGAGCCCGTTGGTCGAAGACCAATTCTAGACGTCGCCCCGACGTGCAAACAAGGTCTTTTTTGACGTCTAAATATGACCGCATTTGTACGTCGTATGAACGTCAGTTTTGGAGGTGATCTGGACCATGTTCACAGAGTTAAACTTTTAGGACTATAAAAGTGCAGTTAGACAATTGATTTAATAAGAATGTTGTTTTTTAATAACATTTTAATGCATTTCCTCAATTTTTTTTTCTTTTTTTACAAATTAGACTTGTCCGTCGTTTGAGAGTCCAATTCTAGACGTCGCCCCGACGTGCAAACAAGGTCTAATTAGGACGTCTAACTATGACCGCATTTGTACGTCGTATGAACGTCAGTTTTGGACGTTATCTGGACCCGGTTCACAGAGTTAAACTTTTAGGACTATAAATTTGCATTTAGACAATTGATTTATTAAGATTGTTGTTTTTTACAAACATTTTAATGCATTTCCTCAATTTTTTTTCTTTTTTTACAAATTAGACTTGTCCGTCGTTTGAGAGTCCAATTCTAGACGTCGCCCCGACGTGCAAACAAGGTCTAATTAGGACGTCTAACCATGACCGCATTTGTACGTCGTATGAACGTCAGTTTTGGACATTATCTGGACCCGGTTCACAGAGTTAAACTTTTAGGACTATAAATTTGCAGTTAGACAATTGATTTATTAAGATTGTTGTTTTTTAATAACATTTTAATGCATTTCCTCAATTCTTTTTTTCTTTTTTACAAATGTATATTATTTATTTGAAGAATATAATTATTGTTGTTGTTTGTTGTTGTTATTCATTCATTCAACCTTTAGGCAGGTTATATCTCATTCGATCGACTCATTTACAAGAAACCTCATTTATTCCACGACGTCGCGGTCACACATTCATTTCAGTAGGTGGCAGTACTTGTGTTTTTTGCTTTCTTCCATTAAAAAACAAGAAGAAGAACTTCGGAACTCGAGCGTTATGATTGGATTGGCGGAGGTATCACGTGATCATTCCAACCAGTCAACGCCTCTCTTGTTGAACCGCGCTGGCTTGAATAAAACCAACCGTTGTTTTCTCTCTGTGCTGATGTGCTATGATCTATCAGAGCTCAACTGTGTTCTGTTCATTTGTCACGGAACTCCTGCCCTAAACTTGCTGCAATCCATTCAGAAGTTGAAGGTAATTGGTTCTGTTTTATAGCTTTGTTCTCTTGAATTCTGTGGTCACGACGTACATGTAGCTAACAGCTAAGCTACATTGTGCTAAGGTAAGCTAACTTGTGTCTACGACTGCGGCAGACGATGTAAAGGAAAATCGAACAGTACAGTTTAGAAAATAAGTTATTCTATCCAAGTAAGCCGTATGCTACGAGTTTTGTTTGTTTCTTTGTTTTGCTTTGAGACTATCGAGGCCTGCACGCGTCTCCATTAACACGCATGTGCTGAGCGGCCAGCGTTGCTGTACAGCTTTGGGCAGCATTTTTGTGAATTTTAGACTGTTGGAAAACTGTATTCGCTACAGTGCTTACTTCCTCCGCGTGTTACAACGCCATCGCGTTCCTGAATGACTAGGTAATATGCCGTGTCTTTTTTTTCTTCCTTTTGTGTGTGTACACTGGGCGGGGGTCAGCTGGAAGGTGAAACGTTTCAGCATTAAAAAATAGAAGGAAAAAACTGTCCAGATGACCTGAATTCAGACCAAAGCTTTTCAGTTGCAAATGAATGAGTAAATATGAAATTAAAAAAAAGCTTTAAAATGTCTCCTTCTATCTAATTTTACTTTGACTAGGCAAAATGAGATAAGTACTGTACTGTAAACTACATTCTGACTAATATCTCTGTGAACATGTCGCTCCAGTTGTGTTTATAAACAACTGTTTTTTTCTTTATATATATATATATATATATATATATATATATATATATATATATATATATATATAAATTTGTGGAGCGTTGGTCATTGGACATTTCACAGCTAATGCACCTTTTTGCTTCATCTTAATTATTTTGCATCGCTGAATAATCTTTTGTTTTTGTCCTCAGCAAGTGCAGCGCCTCAACCCAAGGACCTGTCAACGCCCAGTGAGTACCGGTATACATTACACTTTAAACCATTGTTTATTTTATCAGGCCTTGCAAAATAAAATTTATTTTATTATTTTTTTCATGGAAAACCGATGCCACTTCCAGATCAGAAATTGGAAGATGGGCATTCCCATTGCCTCAGGATGGTAAGTATTGAACAGTTAGCAGTGAGACACTTGGAAAAAAATGATCAACCACAGCCACCTTGCTGTTGGAGAGATTGTAATCAAGACATGTGTGTTTTTGTTTTATTTTTTCCCCCCAGTGTTTCAGCGTATTCAACTTCTTCATTGACCTCGGCGATCGCCTAGCCCTACATCCCTCTCCCACCCTGTGCCAAAGAGGATGGAGACCATGGAGGATTTTGTGAGAGAGGAGCACCTCGTGACTCCAAATTTGCTACCCTGGTAGGTTTTACAAGTCTGGAGGAAAGCCGAGCATAACGCAGTACCGTACAACCAAACACTTGGAAGTGTCAGTGAACTATATCATGGATTTATTCCAACAGGTTCTGCAAATTTCCAGAATTGGAGGAAAGCACACCAAGGACTTTGTCTACAAATTTCTTGATAGGTATGTATCAACACACGCTCACCCACCCACTAACCATCTGAACTAAATATTTTACTTGCAAGTTCAGTATTTAGTTTTGTAAACTACATATTTAGCTATCAAATTAAATATTTAATTTAGAACGACGTGTATTAATAACATGGTTAAATCAAAAAGGCGTTCAATTCAAGATCAACATGGTTAAAATATGACTGGAAAAAAATGTTTTCTCTAAACTAAAACATTGCTGTTGATTTTTGTAACTTTGCTAATGGCACCTCATAGATATGAAAATGTTTGGCAACTCGAGTGCGTTTTGCAGCAATTTTTTAACTGATGTGCTTAAATTTGGCAGCACGACGTCTCAGTGGTTAGCACTATTGTCTCACATCAAGAAGGTCCTGGGTTCAATCCCCGGTTGGACCTGGAGTGTTTCTGTGGAGTTTGCATGTTCTTCTCGTGCTTGCGTGGGTTTTATCCGAGTACTCCGGTTTCCTCCCACAGATCCAAAACATGCATGTTCTGCCTTCAGGTCCAGGCCTCCCTTGAAAAAGAGATCTGTGATCTCTATGGGATTTGCCTGCTTAAATAAAGGTTAATAAATAAAAATGTGTGTTAGTGTGTTAACTAGTGTTCTAAGTGATTGGCAAAAACTCAAAGCCACCTATCAACATTTGCTGGGATGGATGTTTTTATTTATTTATTTATTAATCAGGGAGATCCCAGCAAGACACTGTGCATTTTCCAGATTGCCTTGCATATTGCTAATTACTTTTTGTTTTTGTTTGTTTTTTTGCAAATGCAGATGGAATCATGAATGGAGATTCTGCAGCAACAGAGGATTTTATAAGGACTCATGCTGCAGAGCATTTAAAACATGCAAAGGAGGACATGGGCTCACACTGGACAATTAACACAACTGGTAGAGCTGCTGCCTCTCAGCGAGCAGGTCCCCGGTTCAAATCCCGGTCCGGGGGCCTTTCTGGGTAGAGTTTGCATGTTCTCTCCGTGCATGCATGGGTTTTCTCCGGGTGCTCCAGTTTCCTCCAACAGTCCAAAAACATGCATGTTAGACTGATGGTGACTCTATGACCTTGGGTGTGAGTGAGACAGGTCTCTCTTGTAAATGAGTCCCCGTGGCTCAACGAGGCTAGCCTGTATAAATAAAGGTTGAATGAAAAAATGTGCCACAAAGAAGTGGAGGTGGGGCTTTCACACTGTACATTTAATGCACCACGAAGAAGTGGACACTGGACATTTAATGCACCACGAAGAAGTGGACACTGGACATTTAATGCACCACAAAGAAGTGGACACTGGACATTTAATGCACCACAAAGAGGTGGAGGACATAGGGTCACACAGAACTGAGGAACACTTTTTTGGGGGGGGGAGATGCAAATAGGTGCTGGGCATAAAATTTGAATATTGTGAAAAAGTTATTTATTTCAGTAATTCCATTCAAAAAGTAAAACTTCTATACAGTATTACTGTATATTCATTCACACAGACTGATATATTTAAAAATAATCTTAATGCTGATGATTATAACTGACAACTAATGAAAACTCCAAATTCATTATCAGTAAATTACATTACTTGAGATCAATTAAAAAATGATTTTTATAGATGTTGGCCAACTGAAAAGTATTAACATGGTAGCATGGTCCTTAGCCCCAACTATTGAAAGATGTACATATTGTACATTTCATGTTCATACATCTCAGTTGGCCAACATTTATAAAAATACTTTATTTTTATTGAGCTCAAGTAGTAGTCTAATTTTCTGAGATACTGAATTTAGGGTTGTCATTGGTTGTCAGTTTTAATCATCAACATTAAAATAAATAAACATTTGAAATATATCAGTCTGTGTGTAATGAATGTTTCACTTTTTGAATGGAATTCCTGAAATAAAACAACTTATTTAAAATATTATGACCAGCACACTTTGTACAGATTATTTTTGTGGTGAGGGGACTGTAATTTTATACAGCTTTTTTATTTCTCTTGTTACTGCCTGCTATATCAAAAAGAAAAATGAAGGCATGTTAAAAAAAAATTGTTAAGTACAGACCAAAAATGAAGGCATGTTAAAAAATTATTATTGTTTATGTTAAGTACGGCCAAAGAATGAAGGCATTTTAAAAAAAAAATTATGTGAAGTACAGACCCAAGTGAGCTGTGTACTTTTATAGATTTGTTTGTGTATTTTGTGTTGCCACCAGTTGATAAGTTCCGTAATGTAAAGCTTTTTTTTAAGTTACCAAAGGTGGAATTCTCAATTTTATGTGTTATGCTGTTCCTTTAAATTGTGTCAAATAAACAGGATAAAGGTAAAATTTATGGAGTGATTTGTAAAACTTAATCCAACTGTTTGTAGGATTTTAAAGCTGCGGATGCGGATGGTCAAATGTATTTCCCTAGATTTGTTTGCCTCAACGCAATTT
>JBBPBX010041346.1:0-28915 GCA_038048925.1 Garcialebias charrua
AAAAATTATTAGAAACGCAGCAACACGTTTGAGAGTTTGTTCTTAAATTGTTTCCTAATTTAAAACTAATTTTACAGCTTTCAAACTACCGCTTTGATCCTGCCGACTGCACACTGAACATCTCACACAACCGGTGTTTTACAGTCAGCAATTCAACAAATAGTTTAAAAAAATTATTAGAAACGCAGCAACACGTTTGAGAGTTTGTTCTTAAATTGTTTCCTAATTTATAACTAATTTTACAGCTTTCAAACTACCGCTTTGATCCTGCCGACTGCACACTGAACATCTCACACAACCGGTGTTTTACAGTCAGCAATTCAACAAAAAGTTTTTAAAAATCATTAGAAACGTAGCAACACGTTTGAGAGTTTGTTCTTAAATTGTTTCCTAATTTAAAACTAATTTTACAGCTTTCAAACTACCGCTTTGATCCTGCCGACTGCACACTGAACATCTCACACAACCGGTGTTTTACAGTCAGCAATTCAACAAATAGTTTTTAAAAATGATTAGAAATGTAGCAACACGTTTGAGAGTTTGTTCTTAAATTGTTTTACTAATTTAAAACTAATTTTACAGCTTTCAAACTATCGCTTTGATCCTGCCGACTGCACACTGAACATCTCACACAACAGGTGTTTTACAGTCAGCAATTCAACAAATAGTTTTTAAAAATTATTAGAAACGCAGCAACACGTTTGAGAGTTTTTTCTTAAATTGTTTCCTAATTTAAAACTAATTTTACAGCTTTCAAACTACCGCTTTGATCCTGCCGACTGCACACTGAACATCTCACACAACCGGTGTTTTACAGTCAGCAATTAAACAAAAAGTTTGAAAAAATTATTAGAAATGCAGCAACACGTTTGAGAGTTTGTTCTTAAATTGTTTCCTAATTTATAACTAATTTTACAGCTTTCAAACTACCGCTTTGATCCTGCCGACTGCACACTGAACATCTCACACAACCGGTGTTTTACAGTCAGCAATTCAACAAAAAGTTTTTAAAAATCATTAGAAACGTAGCAACACGTTTGAGAATTTGTTCTTAAATTGTTTCCTAATTTAAAACTAATTTTACAGCTTTCAAACTACCGCTTTGATCCTGCCGACTGCACACTGAACATCTCACACAACCGGTGTTTTACAGTCAGCAATTCAACAAATAGTTTTTTTTAAATTATTAGAAACGTAGCAACACGTTTGAGAGTTTGTTTTTAAATTGTTTCCTAATTTAAAACTAATTTTACAGCTTTCAAACTACCGCTTTGATCCTGCCAACTGCACACTGAACATCTCACACAACCGGTGTTTTACAGTCAGCAATTTAAAAAAAAGTTTAAAAAAATTATTAGAAACGTTGCAACACGTTTGAGAGTTTGTTCTTAAATTGTTTCCTAATTTAAAACAAAGTTTACAGCTTTCAAACTACCGCTTTGATCCTGCCGACTGCACACTGAACATCTCACACAACCGGTGTTTTACAGTCAGCAATTCAACAAATAGTTTTTAAAAATTATTAGAAACGCAGCAACACGTTTGAGAGTTTTTTCTTAAATTGTTTCCTAATTTAAAACTAATTTTACTGCTTCTAAACTACCGCTTTGATCCTGCCGACTGCACACTGAACATCTCACACAACCGGTGTTTTACAGTCAGCAATTCAACAAATAGTTTTTAAAAATTATTAGAAACGCAGCAACACGTTTGAGAGTTTGTTCTTAAATTGTTTCCTAATTTAAAACTAATTTTACAGCTTTCAAACTACTGCTTTGATCCTGCCGACTGCACACTGAACATCTCACACAACCGGTGTTTTACAGTCAGCAATTAAACAAAAAGTTTTTAAAAATTATTAGAAACGCAGCAACACGTTTGAGAGTTTGTTCTTAAATTGTTTCCTAATTTAAAACTAATTTTACAGCTTTCAAACTACCGCTTTGATCCTGCCGACTGCACACTGAAAATCTCACACAACCGGTGTTTTACAGTCAGCAATTCAACAAATAGTTTTTAAAAATTATTAGAAACGCAGCAACACATGTGAGAGTTTGTTCTTAAATTGTTTCCTAATTTAAAACTAATTTTACAGCTTTCAAACTACTGCTTTGATCCTGCCGACTGCACACTGAACATCTCTCACACAACCGGTGTTTTACAGTCAGCAATTAAACAAAAAGTTTAAAAAAATTATTAGAAACGCAGCAACACGTTTGAGAGTTTGTTCTTAAATTGTTTCCTAATTTAAAACTAATTTTACAGCTTTCAAACTACCGCTTTGATCCTGCCGACTGCACACTGAACATCTCACACAACCGGTGTTTTACAGTCAGCAATTCAACAAATAGTTTAAAAAAAATTATTAGAAATGCAGCAACACGTTTGAGAGTTTGTTCTTAAATTGTTTCCTAATTTAAAACTAATTTTACTGCTTCTAAACTACCGCTTTGATCCTGCCAACTGCACACTGAACATCTCACACAACCGGTGTTTTACAGTCAGCAATTAAAAAAAAAGTTTAAAAAAATTATTAGAAACGCAGCAACACGTTTGAGAGTTTGTTCTTAAATTGTTTCCTAATTTATAACTAATTTTAAAGCTTTCAAACTACCGCTTTGATCCTGCCGACTGCACACTGAACATCTCACACAACCGGTGTTTTACAGTCAGCAATTCAACAAAAAGTTTTTAAAAATCATTAGAAACGTAGCAACACGTTTGAGAGTTTGTTCTTAAATTGTTTCCTAATTTAAAACTAATTTTACAGCTTTCAAACTACCGCTTTGATCCTGCCGACTGCACACTGAACATCTCACACAACCGGTGTTTTACAGTCAGCAATTCAACAAATAGTTTTTAAAAATGATTAGAAACGTAGCAACACGTTTGAGAGTTTGTTCTTAAATTGTTTCCTAATTTAAAACTAATTTTACAGCTTTCAAACTACCGCTTTGATCCTGCCGACTGCACACTGAACATCTCACACAACCGGTGTTTTACAGTCAGCAATTCAACAAATAGTTTTTAAAAATGATTAGAAACGTAGCAACACGTTTGAGAGTTTGTTCTTAAATTGTTTCCTAATTTAAAACTAATTTTACAGCTTTCAAACTACGGCTTTGATCCTGCCGATTGCACACTGAACATCTCACACAACCGGTGTTTTACAGTCAGCAATTAAACAAAAAGTTTTAAAAAATTATTAGAAATGCAGCAACACGTTAGAGTTTGTTCTTAAATTGTTTCCTAATTTAAAACTAATTTTACAGCTTTCAAACTACCGCTTTGATCCTGCCGACTGCACACTGAACATCTCACACAACCGGTGTTTTACAGTCAGCAATTAAACAAAAAGTTTAAAAAAATTATTAGAAACGCAGCAACACGTTTGAGAGTTTGTTTTTAAATTGTTTCCTAATTTAAAACTAATTTTACAGCTTTCAAACTACTGTACTGCTTTGATCCTGCCGACTGCACACTGAACATCTCTCACACAACCGGTGTTTTACAGTCAGCAATTAAACAAAAAGTTTAAAAAAATTATTAGAAACGCAGCAACACGTTTGAGAGTTTGTTCTTAAATTGTTTCCTAATTTAAAACTAATTTTACAGCTTTCAAACTACCGCTTTGATCCTGCCGACTGCACACTGAACATCTCACACAACCGGTGTTTTACAGTCAGCAATTCAACAAATAGTTTAAAAAAATTATTAGAAACGCAGCAACACGTTTGAGAGTTTGTTCTTAAATTGTTTCCTAATTTATAACTAATTTTACAGCTTTCAAACTACCGCTTTGATCCTGCCGACTGCACACTGAACATCTCACACAACCGGTGTTTTACAGTCAGCAATTCAACAAAAAGTTTTTAAAAATCATTAGAAACGTAGCAACACGTTTGAGAGTTTGTTCTTAAATTGTTTCCTAATTTAAAACTAATTTTACAGCTTTCAAACTACCGCTTTGATCCTGCCGACTGCACACTGAACATCTCACACAACCGGTGTTTTACAGTCAGCAATTCAACAAATAGTTTTTAAAAATGATTAGAAACGTAGCAACACGTTTGAGAGTTTGTTCTTAAATTGTTTCCTAATTTAAAACTAATTTTACAGCTTTCAAACTACCGCTTTGATCCTGCCGACTGCACACTGAACATCTCACACAACCGGTGTTTTACAGTCAGCAATTCAACAAATAGTTTAAAAAAATTATTAGAAACGCAGCAACACGTTTGAGAGTTTGTTCTTAAATTGTTTCCTAATTTATAACTAATTTTACAGCTTTCAAACTACCGCTTTGATCCTGCCGACTGCACACTGAACATCTCACACAACCGGTGTTTTACAGTCAGCAATTCAACAAAAAGTTTTTAAAAATCATTAGAAACGTAGCAACACGTTTGAGAGTTTGTTCTTAAATTGTTTCCTAATTTAAAACTAATTTTACAGCTTTCAAACTACCGCTTTGATCCTGCCGACTGCACACTGAACATCTCACACAACCGGTGTTTTACAGTCAGCAATTCAACAAATAGTTTTTAAAAATGATTAGAAACGTAGCAACACGTTTGAGAGTTTGTTCTTAAATTGTTTCCTAATTTAAAACTAATTTTACAGCTTTCAAACTACCGCTTTGATCCTGCCGACTGCACACTGAACATCTCACACAACTGGTGTTTTACAGTCAGCAATTAAACAAATAGTTTTAAAAAATTATTAGAAATGTAGCAACACGTTTGAGAGTTTGTTCTTAAATTGTTTCCTAATTTAAAACTAATTTTACAGCTTTCAAACTACCGCTTTGATCCTGCCGACTGCACACTGAACATCTCACACAACCGGTGTTTTACAGTCAGCAATTCAACAAATAGTTTTTTAAAATTCTTAGAAACGCAGCAACACGTTTGAGAGTTTGTTCTTAAATTGTTTTACTAATTTAAAACTAATTTTACAGCTTTCAAACTATCGCTTTGATCCTGCCGACTGCACACTGAACATCTCACACAACAGGTGTTTTACAGTCAGCAATTCAACAAATAGTTTTTAAAAATTATTAGAAACGCAGCAACACGTTTGAGAGTTTTTTCTTTAATTGTTTCCTAATTTAAAACTAATTTTACTGCTTCTAAACTACCGCTTTGATCCTGCCGACTGCACACTGAACATCTCACACAACCGGTGTTTTACAGTCAGCAATTAAACAAAAAGTTTAAAAAAATTATTAGAAATGCAGCAACACGTTTGAGAGTTTGTTCTTAAATTGTTTCCTAATTTATAACTAATTTTACAGCTTTCAAACTACCGCTTTGATCCTGCCGACTGCACACTGAACATCTCACACAACCGGTGTTTTACAGTCAGCAATTCAACAAAAAGTTTTTAAAAATCATTAGAAACGTAGCAACACGTTTGAGAATTTGTTCTTAAATTGTTTCCTAATTTAAAACTAATTTTACAGCTTTCAAACTACCGCTTTGATCCTGCCGACTGCACACTGAACATCTCACACAACCGGTGTTTTACAGTCAGCAATTCAACAAATAGTTTTTTTTAAATTATTAGAAACGTAGCAACACGTTTGAGAGTTTGTTTTTAAATTGTTTCCTAATTTAAAACTAATTTTACAGCTTTCAAACTACCGCTTTGATCCTGCCGACTGCACACTGAACATCTCACACAACCGGTGTTTTACAGTCAGCAATTCAACAAATAGTTTTTAAAAATTATTAGAAACGCAGCAACACGTTTGAGAGTTTTTTCTTAAATTGTTTCCTAATTTAAAACTAATTTTACTGCTTCTAAACTACCGCTTTGATCCTGCCGACTGCACACTGAACATCTCACACAACCGGTGTTTTACAGTCAGCAATTCAACAAATAGTTTTTAAAAATTATTAGAAACGCAGCAACACGTTTGAGAGTTTGTTCTTAAATTGTTTCCTAATTTAAAACTAATTTTACAGCTTTCAAACTACTGCTTTGATCCTGCCGACTGCACACTGAACATCTCACACAACCGGTGTTTTACAGTCAGCAATTAAACAAAAAGTTTTTAAAAATTATTAGAAACGCAGCAACACGTTTGAGAGTTTGTTCTTAAATTGTTTCCTAATTTAAAACTAATTTTACAGCTTTCAAACTACCGCTTTGATCCTGCCGACTGCACACTGAACATCTCACACAACCGGTGTTTTACAGTCAGCAATTCAACAAATAGTTTTTAAAAATTATTAGAAACGCAGCAACACATTTGAGAGTTTGTTCTTAAATTGTTTCCTAATTTAAAACTAATTTTACAGCTTTCAAACTACTGCTTTGATCCTGCCGACTGCACACTGAACATCTCTCACACAACCGGTGTTTTACAGTCAGCAATTAAACAAAAAGTTCAATCAAAATGGCCGCTTTACCTAATGTGCTTATTAAATCAAAATGGCTACTTTGTCTACTTAAATTGTAGAACCAAAATGGTAACAATACATGCATTGACTTACTTTGCAAGGCAATTAACTACCTTGTATATTGAACCAAAATGGCCACTTCACCTAATTTGCATATTCAATCAAAATGGCCGCTTCACCTAATGCATGATAAAGAATGTCCATAGCTACAACCTCACCAAATTTCGGCTCTCTATGAATAAATATGGCTGATTTAAAGCCATTTGAAAGTAGCGTTGGTGGCCATCTTGGATTTTACAGTATTTTTAATGTTTTGCTTTGTCGGCCATCTTGGATTTTTGATTTGGATTCCGTACATGATAGAGGATTCCCTCAGCTACAACCTCACCAAATTTCGGCTCTCTATGTATAATGATGGCTGAGTTAAAGCCATTTGAAAGTAGCGTTGGTGGCCATCTTGGATTTTACAGTATTTTTAATGTTTTGCTTTGTCGGCCATCTTGGATTTTTGATTTGGATTCCGTACATGATAGAGGATTCCCTCAGCTACAACCTCACCAAATTTCAGCTCTCTATGAATAAAGATGGCTGAGTTAAAGCCATTTGAATGTAGCGTTGGCGGCCATCTTGGATTTTTACAGTTTTTTAATGTTTTACTTTGTCGGCCATCTTGGATTTTTGATTTGGATTCCGTACATGATAGATAATGTCCTCAGCTACAACCTCACCAAATTTCGACTCTCTATGTATAATGATGGCTGAGTTAAAGCCATTTGAAAGTAGAGTTGGCGGCCATCTTGGATTTTTGATTTTGATATAGCATTTGATAGGAAACATTCTCAGCTATCACTACACCAAGTTTCAGCTCAATATCACTAAAATTGACCATTTTATGGTATTTTTACATTTTTGCATTGTCGGCCATCTTGGATTTTTGATTTGGATTCAATACATGATAGAGAATGTCCTTAGCTACAACCTCACCAAATTTCAGCTCTCTATGTATAAAGATGGCTGAGTTAAAGCCATTTGAATGTAGCGTTGGCGGCCATCAGCTGAAATTGAACAAAAACAGCTAAATATTATCTAATATATCAGAAATAATCTTAAATCAGAAGAAGGAATTAGTAAGAGCCTAATTGGGAATAATCTGAAACATCTTAAACAATCTGAAATCTGAAATAATCTGAAATAAGCAAAAAAAGTGGAAATTATCTGAAAAAAGCTTAAGATAGCATAAACAGCTGAATATTATCTAAAATAGCAGAAATAAGCTTAAATTATCTGAAGTAATTAGAAATAGCATAATTGTGAATAATCTGAAATATCTGAAACAATCTGAAATCTGAAAAAATCTGAAATAAGCAGAAATAAGCAAAATAAAGTTGAAATTATCTGAAAAAAGCTTAAGATAGCAAAAACAGCTGAATATTATCTGAAATACCAGAAAGAAGCTTAAATGTCTTAGAAATTAGTAGCGAGAGTACAGTTTTGCAGAATTAGGCTGAAAAATGTTGAAATGAGTTCAAATAATGTGGAATTTGTTGAAACAAGCCTAAATTAGCATAAAAACAGCTTAATAGTAGCTAAAATAGCAGAAGAAGCTGAAACTAGCAGAAATAAGCACAAAGCATCATAATCTGAATAATCTAAAATATCTGAAACAATCTGAAATCTGAAAAAATCTGAACTAAGCAGAAATAAGCAAAATAAAGTTGAAATTATCTGAAAAAAGCTTAAGATAGCAAAAACAGCTGAATATTATCTGAAATAGCAGAAAGAAGCTTAAATGTCTTAGAAATTAGTAGAGAGAGTACATTTATGCAGAATTAGGCTGGAAAAAGTTGAAATGAGTTCAAATAATGTGGAATTTGTTAAAACAAGTCTAAATTAGCATAAAAACAGCTTAATAGTAGCTAAAATAGAAGAAGAAGCTGAAACTAGCAGAAATAAGCACAAAGCAGCATAATATGAAGTATGTGAAACAATCTGAAATTGAAAAAAATCTGAAATAAGTAGAAATAAGCTAAATAAAGTTGAAATTATCTGAAAAAAGCTTAAATTGGCCAAAAACAGCTGAACAACAGCTAAAACAAGCAGAAACAATCTTAAATTACCAGAAGGAAGTTGGTAGAGCATGGTTTTGCTGAATTGGGCTGAAAAAAGTTGGATTGATTAAAAACATTGTTGAAATAGCTGAAAAAGCTGAAATTTGCATAAAACAGCTAAATAGTAGCTAAAATCGCTGAAATATCTTAATCTTTGAAAAATTAGCTTAAAGGAGCATGATGATCTGAAATTAGCAGAAATAAGTCAGTAGAAGTACAAAAATGTTGAAGTAAGCTGCATAAAGCTGAAAAGAGCACAAAGCAATTGAAGAAACAGCTGAAATTAGCTGAAAGTAGCTGAAATATTTTTAAAAAAATGTACAAGGTAGCTGAAGGAAGCTGAGCTGGTCCTAAATGTGAAAGGAGTAGTGAAATATTGTAAAGAGTTCCAAAGATATCAAGGATGTAAAATGAGCTCCATTCATTTTCAATGGGGAAAAAATGGCCGAAAAGGCTGAATATTTCAAAAAGCTAAAGTTGCACCAACACCAAAAGTCATAGCCGGAGTGTCCTAAATGAGCTGAACATTTTGATATATGAATTGTTGAAATAGCACAAAAACTGTAGGAGGAGTAGCGTGCCAAAAAACGTACGGAATCAGGATAGTAACCGGAAGTTGCGGAATAATAATAATAACTAGATTGCATTTCCTGAGAAAATGCATGTGTGAATGCCAAAATGGCCGCTTCACCCAACTTGAATGTTTAATCAAAATGGCCGCTTTGCCTATTTTGGATTCCGTACATGATAGACAATGTCCTTAGCTACAACCTCACCAAATTTCGGCTTTCTATGTATAAAGATGGCTGAGTTAAAGCCATTTGAAAGTAGTGTTGGCAGACATCAGCTGAAATTGGCCAAAAACAGCTGAACAACAGCTAAAATAAGAAGAAAATATCTTAAATAACCAGAAGGAAGTTGGTAGAGCATGGTTTTGCTGAATTAGGCTGAAAAAAGTTGGATTGATTTAAAAAAATTGTTGAAATAGCTGAAAAAGCTGAAATTTGCATAAACAGCTAAATAGTAGCTAAAATAGCAAAAATATATTTTTCTTTCAAAAATTAGCTGAAAGGAGCATAATAATCTGAAATTAGCATAAATAAGTCAGTAGAAGTACAACAATGTTGAAGTAAGCTGCATTAAGCTGAAAAGATTGCAAAGTCATTGAAGAAACAGCTGAAAGTAGCCGAAATATTTTTTTGAAATGTACAAGGTAGCTGAAGGAAGCTGAGTTGGTCCAAAATGTGAAAGGAGTAGTAAAATATTGTAATGAGTTCCAAAGATATCAAGGATGCAAAATTAGCTCATTGAGTTCATTTGAGCTCCATTCATTTTCAATGGGAAAAAAATGGCCGAAAAGGCTGAATATTTCAAAAAGCTAAAGTTGCACCAATACCAAAAGTCATAGCCATCATGTCCTAAATGAGCTGAACATTTTGATATATGAATTGTTGAAATAGCACAAAAACTGTAGGAGGAGTAGCGTGCCAAAAAACGTACGGAATCAGGATAGTAACAGATGTAATTGTAACACTAGAAAATTTGCATTTCCTACGAAAATGCACGTGTGAATGCCTTAGCGCCGCTCCGCCCTTCTCGTGGCGACCGCGGGAAGTCGAGCTAGTCCACCCTGAAACACTCTCGTGCCTTTCCCGTACCCGTTCGGCACCCAATGTATGCACCCAATTTGGTCCACATTCCAAAATGGCCGCCTTCCCATTTATCGTACAATGTTGATGCCAGAGGGTTTTCTGTGCGTCTTGGTGAATCGGGGAAGTGTACCAAATTTCATGATCCTACGTGAAACTAAGGCCAATGCGGAGGGTAATTTGAAATATTCTAGGTGGCGCTCTTGAGCCCTTTCTGTTGCAATTTTGGCCACGCCCCCAAAATATGTAATTTTTCACCAGTCCTGACGAGTCTGCCAAATTTGGTGAGTTTTGGGATATGATAAAGCTCCCAAAAGGCCAAACGTATTGTGACGGCGTTACGTCTGATTCGCCACATCGCCACGCCCACATGCTCCACCCAAAACAACCAGTCGTGGAAAGCTTGTTACAGCAACATGTCTTCGGTCACTGGACAGACCGTCACGCTGATTAGGTAACAGGTGTCCGATCGGGATGTTCAATGTACAACTGTACACTTCCTGTTGTGAGGGGGCGTGGCTTAATTATTGTCATGATTTGACCATTCAGTATTGCAGGGGACCGGATGTGGGTCAATCACTGAAGGTTTGATGTATTAGACTGTTTTCGTGTAGGTGCTATTAGTGTTTCGTTTGTGACGGCGTGACGGCTGATTCGCCACATCGCCACGCCCACATGCTCCACCCAAAACGGTCAGTGTTGGAAAGCTTGTTACAGCAACATGTCTTCGGTCACTGGACAGACCGTCCCGCTGATTAGGTAACAGGTGTCCGATCGGGACGTTCAATGTATAACTGTACACTTCCTGTTGTGAGGGGGCGTGGCTTAATTAATGTCATGATTTGACCATTCAGTATTGTAGGGGACCGGTTGTGGGTCAATCACTGAAGGTTTGATGTATTAGACGGTTTTCGTGTAGGTGCTATTAGTGTTTCGTTTTTCATGGCGAGATGCCTAACTTTGAGGCCAGGCCACGCCCCTTCAGCATATATGAAAATGTGAGGTTTTGATCATTTGTTACTCCCCCATGTATGAGTGATGAGTCTGCCAAATTTGGTGAGATCGGGATGTTCAATGTACAACTGTACACTTCCTGTTGTGAGGGGGCGTGGCTTAATTATTGTCATGATTTGACCATTCAGTATTGCAGGGGACCGGATGTGGGTCAATCACTGAAGGTTTGATGTATTAGACTGTTTTCGTGTAGGTGCTATTAGTGTTTCGTTTGTGACGGCGTGACGGCTGATTCGCCACATCGCCACGCCCACATGCTCCACCCAAAACGGTCAGTGTTGGAAAGCTTGTTACAGCAACATGTCTTCGGTCACTGGACAGACCGTCCCGCTGATTAGGTAACAGGTGTCCGATCGGGACGTTCAATGTATAACTGTACACTTCCTGTTGTGAGGGGGCGTGGCTTAATTAATGTCATGATTTGACCATTCAGTATTGTAGGGGACCGGTTGTGGGTCAATCACTGAAGGTTTGATGTATTAGACGGTTTTCGTGTAGGTGCTATTAGTGTTTCGTTTTTCATGGCGAGATGCCTAACTTTGAGGCCAGGCCACGCCCCTTCAGCATATATGAAAACGCGAGGTTTTGATAATTTGTTACTCCCCCATGTCTGAGTGATGAGTCTGCCAAATTTGGTGAGATTTAGGATATGATAAATCCTCCAAAAGGCCATTTCATTTTAGCTCCATTCATTTTCAATGGGAAAAAAATGGCCGAAAAGGCTTAATATTTCAAAAAGCGAAAGTTGCAACATTACCAAAAGTCATAGCTGGATTGTCCTGAACGAGCTGAACATTTTGATATATGAATCGTTGAAATGGCACAAATACTCTAGGAGGAGTAGGACGCCAAAAAACGTACGGACGGAAGATAGTAACATATAAGAATAATAATAATAACTAGAAAAACCGCATTTCCTGCGAAAATGCACGTGTGAATGCCTCAGCGCCGCTCCGCCCTTCTCGCGGCGACCGCGGGAAGTCGAGCTGGTCCACCCTGAAACACTCTCGTGCCTTTCCCATACCCGTTCGGCACCCAATGCGTGCACCCAATTTGGTCCACATTCCAAAATGGCCGCCTTCCCATTTATCGTACAACGTTGACGCCAGAGGGTTTTCTGTGCGTCTTGGTGAATTGGACAAGTGTACCAAATTTCATGATCCTACGTGAAACTAAGGCCAATGCGGAGGGTAGTTTGAAATTTTCTAGGTGGCGCTCTTGAGCCGTTTCTTTTGAAATTTTGGCCACGCCCCCAAAATATGTAATCGTTCACCAGTCCTGATGAGTCTGCCAATTTTGGTGAGTTTTGGGATATGACAAAGCCCCCAAAATGCCATTTCATTTTAGCGCCATTCATTTTCAATGGGATAAAAATGGCCGAAAAGTTCGCCTTTCCTTTCATCGTACAACGTTGGTGCCAGAGGGTTTTCTGTGCGCCTTGGTGAATCGGGGAGGTGTACCAAATTTCATGATCCTACGTGAAACTAAGGCCAATGCGGAGGGTAGTTTGAAATATTCTAGGTGGCGCTCTTGAGCCGTTTCTGTTGCAATTTTGGCCACGCCCCCAAAATATGTAATCGTTCACCAGTCCTGATGAGTCCGCCAATTTTGGTGAGTTTTGGGATATGAAAAAGCCCCCAAAATGCTATTTCATTTTAGCTCCATTCATTTTCAATGGGATAAAAATGGCCGAAAAGGTCGCCTTTCCTTTCATCGTACAACGTTGGTGCCAGAGGGTTTTCTGTGCGCCTTGGTGAATCGGGGAGGTGTACCAAATTTCATGATCCTACGTGAAACTAAGGCCAATGCGGAGGGTAATTTGAAATATTCTAGGTGGCGCTCTTGAGCCCTTTCTGTTGCAATTTTGGCCACGCCCCCAAAATATGTAATTTTTCACCAGTCCTGACGAGTCTGCCAAATTTGGTGAGTTTTGGGATATGATAAAGCTCCCAAAAGGCCAAACGTATTGTGACGGCGTTACGTCTGATTCGCCACATCGCCACGCCCACATGCTCCACCCAAAACGGTCAGTGTGGAAAGCTTGTTACAGCAACATGTCTTTGGTCACTGGACAGACCGTCACGCTGATTAGGTAACAGGTGTCCGATCGGGACGTTCAATGTACAACTGTACACTTCCTGTTGTGAGGGGGCGTGGCTTAATTAATGTCATGATTTGACCATTCAGTATTGCAGGGGACCGGATGTGGGTCAATCACTGAAGGTTTGATGTATTAGACGGTTTTCGTGTAGGTGCTATTAGTGTTTCGTTTGCGATGGCGTTACGTCTGATTCGCCACATCGCCACGCCCACATGCTCCACCCAAAACGGTCAGTGTTGGAAAGCTTGTTACAGCAACATGTCTTCGGTCACTGGACAGACCGTCACGCTGATTAGGTAACAGGTGTCCGATCGGGACGTTCAATGTACAACTGTACACTTCCTGTTGTGAGGGGGCGGGGCTTAAATAATGTCATGATTTGACCATTCAGTATTACAGGGGACGGGATGTGCGTCAATCACTGAAGGTTTGATGTATTAGACAGTTTTCGTGTAGGTGCTATAAGTGTTTCGTTTTTCATGGCGAGATGCCTAACTTTGAGGCCAGGCCACGCCCCTTCAGCATATATGAAAACGTGAGGTTTTGATATTTTTTCACTCCCCCATGTCTGAGTGATGAGTCTGCCAAATTTGGTGAGATTTAAGATATGATAAAGCCCCCCAAAGGCCATTTCATTTTAGCTCCATTCATTTTCAATGGGAAAAAAATGGCCGAAAAGGCTAAATATCTCAAAAAGCTAAAGTTGCATCATTACCAAAAGTCATAGCTGGATTGTCCTGAGCGAGCTGAACATTTTGATATATGATTTGTTGAATTGGCACAAAAACTGTAGGAGGAGTAGGGTGGCAAAAAACGTACGGACGGAAGATAGTAACATATAAGAATAATAATAATAACTAGAAAAACCGCATTTCCTGCGAAAATGCACGTGTGAATGCCAAACTGGCCGCTTCACCGAACTGGCATGTTCAATCAAAATGGCCGCTTTACCTAATGTGCTTATTAAATCAAAATGGCTAACTTGTCTTCTTAAATTGTAGAACCAAAATGGTAACAATACATGCATTGACTTACTTCGCAAGGCAATTAACTACCTTGTATATTGAACCAAAATGGCCACTTCACCTAATTTGCATGTACAATCAAAATGGCCGCTTCACCTAATGCATGATAAAGAATGTCCATAGCTACAACCTCACCAAATTTCGGCTCTCTATGAATAAAGATGGCTGATTTAAAGCCATTTGAAAGTAGCGTTGGCGGCCATCTTGGATTTTACAGTATTTTTAATGTTTTGCTTTGTCGGCCATCTTGGATTTTTGATTTGGATTCCGTACATGATAGAGGATTCCCTCAGCTACAACCTCACCAAATTTCGGCTGTCTAAGTATAAAGATGGCTGAGTTAAAGCCATTGGAAAGTAGCGTTGACGGCCATCTTGGATTTTTGATTTTGATAGAGCATTTGATAGGAAACATTCTCAGCTATCACTACACCAAGTTTTAGCTCAATATAACTAAAATTGACCATTTTATAGTATTTTTACTTTTTTGCTTTGTCGGCCATCTTGGATTTTTGATTTGGATTCCTTACATGATAGACAATGTCCTCAGCTACAACCTCACCAAATTTTGGCTCTCTATGTAAAAAGATGGCCGAGTTAAAGCTATTTGAAAAGAGCGTTGGCAACCATCAGCTGAAATTGGTCAAAAACAGCTGAACAACAGCTAAAACAAGCAGAAAATATCTTAAATTACCAGAAGGAAGTTGGTAGAACATGGTTTTGCTGAATTAGGCTGAAAAAAGTTGGATTGATTAAAAAAAATTGTTTGAAAAAGCTGAAAAAGGTGAAATTTGCATAAACAGCTAAATAGTAGCTAAAATAGCTAAAATATCCTAATCTTCCAAAAATTAGCTGAAAGGAGCATAATGATCTGAAATTAGCATAAATAAGTCAGTAGAAGTATAAAAATGTTGAAGTAAGCTGCATTAAGCTGAAAAGATCGCAAAATCGTTGAAGAAACAGCTGGAATTAGCTGAAAGTAGCCAAAATATTTTTTAAAAATGTACAAGGTAGCTGAAGGAAGCTAAGTTGGTCCAAAATGTGAAAAGAGTAGTGAAATATTGTAATGAGTTCCAAAGATATCAAGGATGTAAAATGAGCTCATAGAGTTCATTTGAGCTCCATTCATTTTCAATGGGAAAAAAATGGCCGAAAAGGCTACATATTTCAAAAAGCTAAAGTTGCACCAATACCAAAAGTCATAGCCATCATGTCCTAAATGAGCTGAACATTTTGATATATGAATTGTTGAAATAGCACAAAAACTGTAGGAGGAGTAGCGTGCCAAAAAACGTACGGAATCAGGATAGTAACAGATGTAATTGTAACACTAGATTGCATTTCCTGAGAAAATGCATGTGTGAATGCCAAAATGGCCGCTTCACACAACTTGCATGTTCGATCAAAATGGCCGCTTTACCTAATGTGCTTATTAAATCAAAATGGTTACATTGCCTACTTAAATTGTAGAACCAAAATGGTAACAATACATGCATTGACTTACTTTGCAAGGCAATTAACTACCTTGTATATTGAACCAAAATGGCCACTTCACCTAATTTGCATATTCAATCAAAATGGCCGCTTCACCTAATGCATGATAAAGAATGTCCATAGCTACAACCTCACCAAATTTCGGCTCTCTATGAATAAATATGGCTGATTTAAAGCCATTTGAAAGTAGCGTTGGTGGTCATCTTGGATTTTACAGTATTTTTAATGTTTTGCTTTGTCGGCCATCTTGGATTTTTGATTTGGATTCCGTACATGATAGAGGATTCCCTCAGCTACAACCTCACCAAATTTCGGCTCTCTATGTATAATGATGGCTGAGTTAAAGCCATTTGAAAGTAGCGTTGGTGGCCATCTTGGATTTTACAGTATTTTTAATGTTTTGCTTTGTCGGCCATCTTGGATTTTTGATTTGGATTCCGTACATGATAGAGGATTCCCTCAGCTACAACCTCACCAAATTTCAGCTCTCTATGAATAAAGATGGCTGAGTTAAAGCCATTTGAATGTAGCGTTGGCGGCCATCTTGGATTTTTACAGTTTTTTAATGTTTTACTTTGTCGGCCATCTTGGATTTTTGATTTGGATTCCGTACATGATAGATACTGTCCTCAGCTACAACCTCACCAAATTTCGGCTCTCTATGTATAATGATGGCTGAGTTAAAGCCATTTGAAAGTAGCGTTGGCGGCCATCTTGGATTTTTGATTTTGATATAGCAGTTGATAGGAAACACTCTCAGCTATCACTACACCAAGTTTCAGCTCAATATCACTAAAATTGACCATTTTATAGTATTTTTAATTTTTGCATTGTCGGCCATCTTGGATTTTTTTTTTGGATTCTATACATGATAGATAATGTCCTCAGCTACAACCTCACCAAATTTCAGCTCTCTATGTATAAAGATGGCCGAGTTATAACCATTTGAAAGTAGCGTTGGCGGCCATCAGCTGAAATTGGTCAAAAACAGCTGAATATTATCTAAAACAGCAGAAATAGGCTTAAATTAGCAGCAGGATTTAGTAAGAGCTTAATTGGGAATAATCTGAAACATCTTAAACAATCTGAAATCTGAAATAATCTGAAATAAGCAAAAAAAAGTGGAAATTATCTGAAAAAAGCTAAAGATAGCATAAACAGCTGAATATTATCTAAAATAGCAGAAATAAGCTTAAATTATCTGAAGTAATTAGAAATAGCATAATTGTGAATAATCTGAAATATCTGAAACAATCTGAAATCTGAAAAAATCTGAACTAAGCAGAAATAAGCAAAATAAAATTGAAATTATCTGAAAAAAGCTTAAGATAGCAAAAACAGCTGAATATTATCTGAAATAGCAGAAAGAAGCTTAAAAGTCTTAGAAATTAGTAGAGAGAGTACAGTTTTGCAGAATTATGCTGGAAAAAGTTGAAATGAGTTCAAATAATGTGGAATTTGTTGAAACAAGCCTAAATTAGCATTAAAACAGCTTAATAGTAGCTAAAATAGCAGAAGAAGCTGAAACTAGCAGAAATAAGCACAAAGCAGCATAATCTGAATAATCTAAAATATCTGAAACAATCTGAAATCTGAAAAAATCTGAACTAAGCAGAAATAAGCAAAATAAAGTTGAAATTATCTGAAAAAAGCTTAAGATAGCAAAAACAGCTGAATATTATCTGAAATAGCAGAAAGAAGCTTAAATGTCTTAGAAATTAGTAGAGAGAGTACATTTTTGCAGAATTTGGCTGGAAAAAGTTGAAATGAGTTCAAATAATGTGGAATGTGTTGAAACAAGCCTAAATTAGCATAAAAACAGCTTAATAGTAGCTAAAATAGCAGAAGAAGCTGAAACTAGCAGAAATAAGCATAAAGCAGCATAATATGAAGTATCTGAAACAATCTGAAATTGAAAAAAATCTGAAATAAGTAGAAATAAGCAAAATAAAGTTGAAAATATCTGAATAAAGCTGAAATTGGCCAAAAACAGCTGAACAACAGCTAAAACAAGCAGAAACAATCTTAAATTACCAGAAGGAAGTTGAAAGAGCATGGTTTTGCTGAATTAGGCTGAAAATAGTTGGATTGATTAAAAAAAGTTGTTGAAATAGCTGAAAAAGCTGAAATTATCATAAAACAGCTAAATAGTAGCTAAAATAGCTAAAATATCCCAATCTTTCAAAAATTATCTGAAAGGAGTATAATGATCTGAAATTAGCAGAAATAAGTCAGTAGAAGTACAAAAATGTTGAAGTAAGTTGCATAAAGCTGAAAAGAGTGCAAAGCAGTTGAAAAAACAGCTGAAATTAGCTGAAAGTAGCTGAAATATTTTTAAAAAAATGTACAAGGTAGCTGAAGGAAGCTAAGCTGGTCCAAAATGTGAAATGAGTAGGTAAATATTGTAAAGAGTTCCAAAGATATCAAGGATGAAAAATTAGCTCCATTCATTTTCAATGGGGAAGAAAATGGCCGAAAAGGCTAAATAATTCAAAAAGCTAAAGTTGCACCAATACCAAAAGTCATAGCCGGAGTGTCCTAAATGAGCTGAACATTTTGATATATAAATTGTTGAAATAGCACAAAAACTGTAGGAGGAGTAGCGTGCCAAAAAACGTACGGAATCAGGATAGTAACCGGAATAAGAATAATAATAATAATAAATATAAACACAATCACTATAGTGTGAATGCATAGGCATTCACACAACTAGATTGCATTTCCTGAGAAAATGCATGTGTGAATGCCAAAATGGCCGCTTCACACAACTTGCATGTTCGATCAAAATGGCCGCTTTACCTAATGTGCTTATTAAATCAAAATGGTTACATTGCCTACTTAAATTGTAGAACCAAAATGGTAACAATACATGCATTGACTTACTTCGCAAGGCAATTAACTGCCTTGTATATTGAACCAAAATGGCCACTTCACCTAATTTGCATATTCAATCAAAATGGCCGCTTCACCTAATGCATGATAAAGAATGTCCATAGCTACAACCTCACCAAATTTCGGCTCTCTATGAATAAATATGGCTGATTTAAAGCCATTTGAAAGTAGCGTTGGTGGCCATCTTGGATTTTACAGTATTTTTAATGTTTTGCTTTGTCGGCCATCTTGGATTTTTGATTTGGATTCCGTACATGATAGAGGATTCCCTCAGCTACAACCTCACCAAATTTCGGCTCTCTATGTATAATGATGGCTGAGTTAAAGCATTTGAAAGTAGCGTTGGCGGCCATCTTGGATTTTACAGTATTTTTAATGTTTTGCTTTGTCTGCCATCTTGGATTTTTGATTTGGATTCCGTACATGATAGAGGATTCCCTCAGCTACAACCTCACCAAATTTCAGCTCTCTATGAATAAAGATGGCTGAGTTAAAGCCATTTGAATGTAGCGTTGGCGGCCATCTTGGATTTTTACAGTTTTTTAATGTTTTACTTTGTCGGCCATCTTGGATTTTTGATTTGGATTCCGTACATGATAGATAATGTCCTCAGCTACAACCTCACCAAATTTCGGCTCTCTGTGTATAATGATGGCTGAGTTAAAGCCATTTGAAAGTAGCGTTGGCGGCCATCTTGGATTTTTGATTTTGATATTGCATTTGATAGGAAACATTCTCAGCTATCACTACACCAAGTTTCAGCTCAATATCACTAAAATTGACCATTTTATGGTATTTTTAGTTTTTTGCATTGTCGGCCATCTTGGATTTTTGATTTGGATTCAATACATGATAGAGGATGTCCTTAGATACAACCTCACCAAATTTCAGCTCTCTATGTATAAAGATGGCTGAGTTAAAGCCATTTGAATGTTGTGTTGGCGGCCATCAGCTGAAATTGAACAAAAACAGCTAAATATTATCTAATATATCAGAAATAATCTTAAATCAGAAGAAGGAATTAGTAAGAGCCTAATTGGGAATAATCTGAAACATCTTAAACAATCTGAAATCTGAAATAATCTGAAATAAGCAAAAAAAGTGGAAATTATCTGAAAAAAGCTTAAGATAGCATAAACAGCTGAATATTATCTAAAGTAGCAGAAATAAGCATCAATTATCTGAAGTAATTAGAAATAGCATAATTGTGAATAATCTGAAATATCTGAAACAATCTGAAATCTGAAAAAATCTGAACTAAGCAGAAATAAGCAAAATAAAGTTGAAATTATCTGAAAAAAGCTTAAGATAGCAAAAACAGCTGAATATTATCTGAAATAGCAGAAAGAAGCTTAAATGTCTTAGAAATTAGTAGAGAGAGTACATTTTTGCAGAATTTGGCTGGAAAAAGTTGAAATGAGTTCAAATAATGTGGAATGTGTTGAAACAAGCCTAAATTAGCATAAAAACAGCTTAATAGTAGCTAAAATAGCAGAAGAAGCTGAAACTAGCAGAAATAAGCACAAAGCAGCAGAAGATGAAGTATCTGAAACAATCTGAAATTGAAAAAAATCTGAAATAAGTAGAAATAAGCAAAATAAAGTTGAAAATATCTGAATAAAGCTGAAATTGGCCAAAAACAGCTGAACAACAGCTAAAACAAGCAGAAACAATCTTAAATTACCAGAAGGAAGTTGGTAGAGCATGGTTTTGCTGAATTAGGCTGAAAAAAGTTGGATTGATTAAAAAAAATTGTTGAAATAGCTGAAAAAGCTGAAACTATCATAAAACAGCTAAATAGTAGCTAAAATAGCTAAAATATCCCAATCTTTCAAAAATTATCTGAAAGGAGCATAATGATCTGAAGTTAGCAGAAATAAGTCAGTAGAAGTACAAAAATGTTGAAGTAAGCTGCATAAAGCTGAAAAGAGTGCAAAGCAGTTGAAAAAACAGCTGAAATTAGCTGAAAGTAGCTGAAATATTTTTAAAAAAATGTACAAGGTAGCTGAAGGAAGCTAAGCTGGTCCAAAATGTGAAAGGAGTAGTGAAATATTCTAAAGAGTTCCAAAGATATCAAGGATGAAAAATTAGCTCCATTCATTTTCAATGGGGAAGAAAATGGCCGAAAAGGCTAAATAATTCAAAAAGCTAAAGTTGCACCAATACCAAAAGTCATAGCACCCATGTCCTAAATGAGCTGAACATTTTGATATATGAATTGTTGCAATAGCACAAAAACTGTAGGAGGAGTAGCGTGCCAAAAAACGTACGGAATCAGGATAGTAACCGGAATAATAATAATAACTAGATTGCATTTCCTGAGAAAATGCATGTGTGAATGCCAAAATGGCCGCTTCACCCAACTTGCATGTTCAATGAAAATGGTCGCTTTACCTAATGTGCTTATTAAATCAAAATGGCTACCTTGTCTACTTAAATTGTAGAGCCAAAATGGTAACAATACATGCATTGACTTACTTCGCAAGGCAATTAACTGCCTTGTATACTGAACCAAAATGGCCACTTCACCTAATTTGCATGTTCAATCAAAATGGCCGCTTCACCTAATGCATGATAAAGAATGTCCATAGCTACAACCTCACCAAATTTCGGCTCTCTATGAATAAAGATGGCTGATTTAAAGCCATTTGAAAGTAGCGTTGGCGGCCATCTTGGATTTTACAGTATTTTTAATGTTTTGCTTTGTCGGCCATCTTGGAATTTTGATTTGGATTCCGTACATGATAGAGGATTCTCTCAGCTACAACCTCACCAAATTTCAGCTCTCTATCTATAAAGATGGCCGAGTTAAAGTAATTTGAAAGTAGCGTTGTCGGCCATCTTGGATTTTTGATTTTGATATAGCATTTGATAGGAAACATTCTCAGCTATCACTACACCAAGTTTTAGCTCAATATAACTAAAATTGACCATTTTATAGTATTTTTACTTTTTTGCATTGTCGGCCATCTTGGATTTTTGATTTGGATTCCGTACATGATAGACAATGTCCTCAGCTACAACCTCACCAAATTTCGGCTCTCTATGTATAAAGATGGCTGAGTTAAAGCCATTTAAAAGTAGCGTTGGCAGACATCAGCTGAAATTGGCCAAAAACAGCTGAACAACAGCTAAAACAAGCAGAAAATATCTTAACTTAGCTGAAGGAAGTTGGTAGAACATGGTTTTGCTGAATTAGGCTGAAAAAAGTTGGATTGATTAAAATAAATTGTTGAAATAGCTGAAAAAGCTGAAATTTGCATAAACAGCTAAATAGTAGCTAAAATAGCAAAAATATCTTAATCTTTCAAAAATTAGCTGAAAGGAGCATAATGATCTGAAATTAGCATAAATAAGTCAGTAGACGTACAAAAATGTTGAAGTAAGCTCCATTAAGCTGAAAAGATCGCAGCTAAAATTAGCTGAAAGTAGCCGAAATATTTTTAAAAAATGTACAAGGTAGCTGAAGGAAGCTGAGTTGGTCCAAAATGTGAAAGGAGTAGTGAAATATTGTAATGAGTTCCAAAGATATCAAGGGTGTAAAATGAGCTCATTGAGTTCATTTGAGCTCCATTCATTTTCAATGGGAAAAAAATGGCCGAAAAGGCTGAATATTTCAAAAAGCTAAAGTTGCACCAATACCAAAAGTCATAGCCATCATGTCCTGAATGAGCTGAACATTTTGATATATGAATTGTTGAAATAGCACAAAAACTGTAGGAGGAGTAGCGTGCCAAAAAACGTACGGAATCAGGATAGTAACAGATGTAATTGTAACACTAGAAAAACCGCATTTCCTGCGAAAATGCACGTGTGAATGCCTTAGCGCCGCTCCGCCCTTCTCGCGGCGACCGCGGGAAGTCGAGCTGGTCCACCCCGAAACACTCTCGTGCCTTTCCCGTACCCGTTCGGCACCCAGTGCGTGCACTCAATTTGGTCCACATTCCAAAATGGCCGCCTTCCCATTTATCGTACAACGTTGACGCCAGAGGGTTTTCTGTGCGTCTTGGTGAATTGGACAAGTGTACCAAATTTCATGATCCTACGTGAAACTAAGGCCAATGCGGAGGGTAATTTGAAATATTCTAGGTGGCGCTCTTGAGCCCTTTCTGTTGCAATTTTGGCCACGCCCCCAAAATATGTAATTTTTCACCAGTCCTGACGAGTCTGCCAAATTTGGTGAGTTTTGGGATATGATAAAGCTCCCAAAAGGCCAAACGTATTGTGACGGCGTTACGTCTGATTCGCCACATCGCCACGCCCACATGCTCCACCCAAAACAACCAGTCGTGGAAAGCTTGTTACAGCAACATGTCTTCGGTCACTGGACAGACCGTCACGCTGATTAGGTAACAGGTGTCCGATCGGGATGTTCAATGTACAACTGTACACTTCCTGTTGTGAGGGGGCGTGGCTTAATTATTGTCATGATTTGACCATTCAGTATTGCAGGGGACCGGATGTGGGTCAATCACTGAAGGTTTGATGTATTAGACTGTTTTCGTGTAGGTGCTATTAGTGTTTCGTTTGTGACGGCGTGACGGCTGATTCGCCACATCGCCACGCCCACATGCTCCACCCAAAACGGTCAGTGTTGGAAAGCTTGTTACAGCAACATGTCTTCGGTCACTGGACAGACCGTCCCGCTGATTAGGTAACAGGTGTCCGATCGGGACGTTCAATGTATAACTGTACACTTCCTGTTGTGAGGGGGCGTGGCTTAATTAATGTCATGATTTGACCATTCAGTATTGCAGGGGAGTGGTTGTGGGTCAATCACTGAAGGTTTGATGTATTAGACGGTTTTCGTGTAGGTGCTATTAGTGTTTCGTTTTTCATGGCGAGATGCCTAACTTTGAGGCCAGGCCACGCCCCTTCAGCATATATGAAAACGCGAGGTGTTGATCATTTATTACTCCCCCATGTCTAAGTGATGAGTCTGCCAAATTTGGTGAGATTTAGGATATGATAAATCCTCCAAAAGGCCATTTCATTTTAGCTCCATTCATTTTCAATGGGAAAAAAATGGCCGAAAAGGCTTAATATCTCAAAAAGCTAAAGTTGCACCAATACCAAAAGTCATAGCTGGATTGTCCTGAACGAGCTGAACATTTTGATATATGATTTGTTGAAATGGCACAAAAACTGTAGGAGGAGTAGGACGCCAAAAAACGTACGGATGGAAGATAGTAACTGGAATAATATTAAATATAAACACAATCTCTATAGTGTGAATGCCTTGTTGGCATTCACACAACTAGATTGCATTTCCTGAGAAAATGCATGTGTGAATGCCAAAATGGCCGCTTCACCCAACTTGCATGTTCAATCAAAATGGCCGCTTTACCTAATGTGCTTATTAAATCAAAATGGCTACCTTGTCTACTTAAATTGTAGAACCAAAATGGTAACAATACATGCATTGACTTACTTCGCAAGGCAATTAACTGCCTTGTATATTGAACCAAAATGGCCACTTCACCTAATTTGCATATTCAATCAAAATGGCCGCTTCACATAATGCATGACAAAGTATGTCCATAGCTACAACCTCACCAAATTTCAGCTCTCTTTGAATAAAGATGGCTGAGTTAAAGCCATTTAAAAGTAGCGTTGGCAGACATCAGCTGAAATTGGCCAAAAACAGCTGAACAACAGCTAAAATAAGCAGAAAATATCTTAAATTACCAGAAAGAAGTTGGTAGAACATGGTTTTGCTGAATTAGGCTGAAAAAAGTTGGATTGATTAAAAAAAATTGTTGAAATAGCTGAAAAAGCTGAAATTTGCATAAACAGCTAAATAGTAGCTAAAATAGCAAAAATATCTTAATCTTTCAAAAATTTGCTGAAAGGAGCATAATGATCATAAGTCAGTATAAGTACAACAATGTTGAAGTAAGCTGCATTAAGCTGAAAAGATTGCAAAGTCATTGAAGAAACAGCTGAAAGTAGCTGAAAGTAGCCGAAATATTTTTTTAAATGTACAAGGTAGCTGAAGGAAGCTGAGTTGGTCCAAAATGTGAAAGGAGTAGTGAAATATTGTAATGAGTTCCAAAGATATCAAGGATGCAAAATGAGCTCATTGAGTTCATTTGAGCTCCATTCATTTTCAATGGGAAAAAAATGGCCGAAAAGGCTGAATATTTCAAAAAGCTAAAGTTGCACCAATACCAAAAGTCATAGCCATCATGTCCTAAATGAGCTGAACATTTTGATATATGAATTGTTGAAATAGCACAAAAACTGTAGGAGGAGTAGCGTGCCAAAAAACGTACGGAATCAGGATAGTAACAGATGTAATTGTAACACTAGATTGCATTTCCTGAGAAAATGCATGTGTGAATGCCAAAATGGCCGCTTCACCCAACTTGCATGTTCAATCAAAATGGCCGCTTCACCTAAAGCATGATAGAGAATGTTTATGGCTACAACCTCACCAAATTTCGGCTCTCTATGTAAAAAGATGGCCGAGTTAAAGCAATTTGAAAAGAGCGTTGGCAGCCATCAGCTGAAATTGGTCAAAAACAGCTGAACAACAGCTAAAACAAGCAGAAAATATCTTAAATTACCAGAAGGAAGTTGGTAGAACATGGTTTTGCTGAATTAGGCTGAAAAAAGTTGGATTGATTAAAAAAAATTGTTTGAAATAGCTGAAAAAGGTGAAATTTGCATAAACAGCTAAATAGTAGCTAAAATAGCAAAAATATCCTAATCTTTCAAAAATTAGCTGAAAGGAGCATAATGATCTGAAATTAGCATAAATAAGTCAGTAGAAGTACAAAAATGTTGAAGTAAGCTGCATTAAGCTGAAAAGATCGCAAAATTGTTGAAGAAACAGCTGAAATTAGCTGAAAGTAGCTGAAATATTTTTAAAAAATGTACAAGGTAGCTGAAGGAAGCTGAGTTGGTCCAAAATGTGAAAGGAGTAGTGAAATATTGTAATGAATTCCAAAGATATCAAGGATGTAAAAATGAGCTCATAGAGTTCATTTGAGCTCCATTCATTTTCAATGGGAAAAAAATGGCCGAAAAGGCTACATATTTCAAAAAGCTAAAGTTGCACCAATACCAAAAGTCATAGCCATCATGTCCTAAATGAGCTGAACATTTTGATATATGAATTGTTGAAATAGCACAAAAACTGTAGGAGGAGTAGCGTGCCAAAAAACGTACGGAATCAGGATAGTAACAGATGTAATTGTAACACTAGATTGCATTTCCTGAGAAAATGCATGTGTGAATGCCAAAATGGCCGCTTCACCCAACTTGCATGTTCAATCAAAATGGCCGCTTTACCTAATGTGCTTATTAAATCAAAATGGCTAACTTGTCTACTTAAATTGTAGAACCAAAATGGTAACAATACATGCATTGACTTACTTCGCAAGGCAATTAACTGCCTTGTATATTGAACCAAAATGGCCACTTCACCTAATTTGCATATTCAATCAAAATGGCCGTTTCACCTAATGCATGATAAAGAATGTCCATAGCTACAACCTCACCAAATTTCGGCTCTCTATGAATAAATATGGCTGATTTAAAGCCATTTGAAAGTAGCGTTGGTGGCCATCTTGGATTTTACAGTATTTTTAATGTTTTGCTTTGTCGGCCATCTTGGATTTTTGATTTGGATTCCGTACATGATAGAGGATTCCCTCAGCTACAACCTCACCAAATTTCGGCTCTCTATGTATAATGATGGCTGAGTTAAAGCATTTGAAAGTAGCGTTGGCGGCCATCTTGGATTTTACAGTATTTTTAATGTTTTGCTTTGTCTGCCATCTTGGATTTTTGATTTGGATTCCGTACATGATAGAGGATTCCCTCAGCTACAACCTCACCAAATTTCAGCTCTCTATGAATAAAGATGGCTGAGTTAAAGCCATTTGAATGTAGCGTTGGCGGCCATCTTGGATTTTTACAGTTTTTTAATGTTTTACTTTGTCGGCCATCTTGGATTTTTGATTTGGATTCCGTACATGATAGATAATGTCCTCAGCTACAACCTCACCAAATTTCGGCTCTCTGTGTATAATGATGGCTGAGTTAAAGCCATTTGAAAGTAGCGTTGGCGGCCATCTTGGATTTTTGATTTTGATATTGCATTTGATAGGAAACATTCTCAGCTATCACTACACCAAGTTTCAGCTCAATATCACTAAAATTGACCATTTTATGGTATTTTTAGTTTTTTGCATTGTCGGCCATCTTGGATTTTTGATTTGGATTCAATACATGATAGAGGATGTCCTTAGATACAACCTCACCAAATTTCAGCTCTCTATGTATAAAGATGGCTGAGTTAAAGCCATTTGAATGTTGTGTTGGCGGCCATCAGCTGAAATTGAACAAAAACAGCTAAATATTATCTAATATATCAGAAATAATCTTAAATCAGAAGAAGGAATTAGTAAGAGCCTAATTGGGAATAATCTGAAACATCTTAAACAATCTGAAATCTGAAATAATCTGAAATAAGCAAAAAAAAGTGGAAATTATCTGAAAAAAGCTTAAGATAGCATAAACAGCTGAATATTATCTAAAGTAGCAGAAATAAGCATCAATTATCTGAAGTAATTAGAAATAGCATAATTGTGAATAATCTGAAATATCTGAAACAATCTGAAATCTGAAAAAATCTGAACTAAGCAGAAATAAGCAAAATAAAGTTGAAATTATCTGAAAAAAGCTTAAGATAGCAAAAACAGCTGAATATTATCTGAAATAGCAGAAAGAAGCTTAAATGTCTTAGAAATTAGTAGAGAGAGTACATTTTTGCAGAATTTGGCTGGAAAAAGTTGAAATGAGTTCAAATAATGTGGAATGTGTTGAAACAAGCCTAAATTAGCATAAAAACAGCTTAATAGTAGCTAAAATAGCAGAAGAAGCTGAAACTAGCAGAAATAAGCACAAAGCAGCATAATATGAAGTATCTGAAACAATCTGAAATTGAAAAAAATCTGAAATAAGTAGAAATAAGCAAAATAAAGTTGAAAATATCTGAATAAAGCTGAAATTGGCCAAAAACAGCTGAACAACAGCTAAAACAAGCAGAAACAATCTTAAATTACCAGAAGGAAGTTGGTAGAGCATGGTTTTGCTGAATTAGGCTGAAAAAAGTTGGATTGATTAAAAAAATTGTTGAAATAGCTGAAAAAGCTGAAACTATCATAAAACAGCTAAATAGTAGCTAAAATAGCTAAAATATCCCAATCTTTCAAAAATTATCTGAAAGGAGCATAATGATCTGAAATTAGCAGAAATAAGTCAGTAGAAGTACAAAAATGTTGAAGTAAGCTGCATAAAGCTGAAAAGAGTGCAAAGCAGTTGAAAAAACAGCTGAAATTAGCTGAAAGTAGCTGAAATATTTTTAAAAAAATGTACAAGGTAGCTGAAGGAAGCTAAGCTGGTCCAAAATGTGAAAGGAGTAGTGAAATATTCTAAAGAGTTCCAAAGATATCAAGGATGAAAAATTAGCTCCATTCATTTTCAATGGGGAAGAAAATGGCCGAAAAGGCTAAATAATTCAAAAAGCTAAAGTTGCACCAATACCAAAAGTCATAGCACCCATGTCCTAAATGAGCTGAACATTTTGATATATGAATTGTTGAAATAGCACAAAAACTGTAGGAGGAGTAGCGTGCCGAAAAACGTACGGAATCAGGATAGTACCCGGAAGAATAATAATAATAATAATAAATATAAACACAATCACTATAGTGTGAATGCCTATGTGGCATTCACACAACTAGATTGCATTTCCTGAGAAAATGCATGTGTGAATGCCAAAATGGCCGCTTCACCCAACTTGCATGTTCAATCAAAATGGCCGCTTTACCTAATGTGCTTATTAAATCAAAATGGCTAACTTGTCTACTTAAATTGTAGAACCAAAATGGTAACAATACATGCATTGACTTACTTCGCAAGGCAATTAACTGCCTTGTATATTGAACCAAAATGGCCACTTCACCTAATTTGCATATTCAATCAAAATGGCCGCTTCACCTAATGCATGATAAAGAATGTCCATAGCTACAACCTCACCAAATTTCGGCTCTCTATGAATAAAGATGGCTGATTTAAAGCCATTTGAAAGTAGCGTTGGCAGCCATCTTGGATTTTACAGTATTTTTAATGTTTTGCTTTGTCGGCCATCTTGGAATTTTTATTTGGATTCCGTACATGATATAGGATTCTCTCAGCTACAACCTCACCAAATT
>JBBPBX010041347.1:0-17871 GCA_038048925.1 Garcialebias charrua
GACTGTTCTTATGTTGTGAAACCCTTGACGTTTTGGTACAAATCCGTTTTGATCATTATGAACTAGATGAGAGATATAGGGGTATAATCTTTTTGCTAAAGCTTTACATAATATTTTAGCGTCCACTCCCATCAGGCTAATTGGTCTAAATGAAGAACACTCTTCAGGGGGTTTATTTGGTTTTAATATCAGTATGATCATTGCTTGTCTCAAAGTGGGTGGGAGAACTTCATTCCTAAATGCCTCTTCATACATGTTAAAAAGTGGAACTATAAGTTTATCTTTGAAAGTTTTGTAAAACTCAATGGGGAAGCCATCTGGCCCGGGGGCCTTACCACTATTAATACTTTGTATGGCTTGTGAGATTTCTTCAACCGTTAAATCTAAATCCAGTTCCTTTTTTGTCTCTTCTGTGAGAGTCTGAAACTGAAGTTGGTCTAAGAATATATCCTGTTCTGTCAAGGCATGGGCACACTCTGATTTATATAATTTTACATAGTATTGCCTGAAGTTATCGTTAATTTCAGACATGTCTACTGTTACCCTACCAGAGGGGGTTTTTATGCTATTGATTGCTCTTTCACTTTGTATTTTCTTAATTCTCCATGCCAGTAGTTTCCCAGCTTTCTCTCCTTGGTCATAATAGGATTGTTTTAACCACATTAAACTTTTTGCTGCTGCTTCATAAGATAATGTATTATATTCAGTTCTCAAACGTAACAGTTCATTCTGCTTTATTTGGTCATCATCAGTGTTTAATTCTAGTTCTAGATATTTGATTTTTTTATCCAAGAGTTCCATTCGTTTCTTTTGTTGTTTATTTTTTGTGCTTGTATAACTAAGAATTTCACCTCGAATATATGCTTTGAACCCTTCCCACCTCACTGAGGCGCAAGTCTGGTCCGTATTTAATTCAAAATAAGTATCTATCTTCTCTCCTATCAGTTTAACAAAGTCTTGATCTTGTAGCCATCTTGCTTGAAAACGCCAGTGAGGTTGGCTATGAAAAAAATTCTCTATATAAATACACAATGAGATAGCTGCATGATCACTGATCACTATGCTGTCATACTGACATTGTTTGACCTTTGATAAAAGTTCTCTTGAAATAAGAAAGTAATCTATACGTGAACGGGATTTATGTATACCCGAGTAACAAGAGTATTCCATTTTATCAGGGTTTTGTTCTCTCCACACTTCCACCAAATTGATATCCAATATATATTGATTTATTAACTTTCTAGTTTGAGCTTTATAAACATCTGAACCAGTTGATCGGTCTTTATTTGGATTTAAAGTGCAATTAAAATCTCCTCCAATCAAGTTAAATCCTTGAAGAGTAGATATAGTAAGAAACAGATCCTCAAAAAATTTTGGTTTATTTTCATTTGGGCCATATACACTCACCAAATTTAAAGTAATTGAGGAAATGTTACCCTGAACAATTATGTATCTACCAGCTGAGTCTTTTATTGTTTGTAAAGTATGAAATGGAATACTTTTGTGAATCAAAATAATTACGCCTCTTGCATAATTGTTATATGATGCATGTATCACCTGACCCGGCCATCTATTCTTTACAGCTTTTATCTCACAATTTGTTAAATGTGTTTCTTGAAGAAAAATTATCTTCGATTTAAGCTGTTTAATCCTATTCATGACCTGTTTCAGTTTAGTTCGTTTCCTAAGTCCCCTCACATTCCAGCTTGTAACTTTTATATAAGAGCTATTATCCATACTTTGCTTTTAATAAGACAATGCATAAAGCTGAGTTAACATAAAGTGCACAAAAAATGTGAGTAAAATAAAATAAGCGACTAAATAAAAACAGAAAACCCTGAAAATAGTACATTACACTCAACCCCCCCCCCTACTCAGAATAATAAAGGGGTCTTAGCTAATCCACTAATAAGAGGAGTAGCTGAGCTATGAAACCCACTTCGAAGGCAGTAGTGGTGTCCGTGAACCATACACCATACCGTAGTAAAACACAAATATAGCAAAACCCATACATAGCCATAAATTCCCTCTTCCAAGATGTGCTTAATCAAAAGTATTTCGTATTAATGTGACACATCCAGCCGGCAGGTACACATTGTAACAGCATTGTACGAACATATGCAAATATCCTGTCTAACAAGAAAAATAAAAATAAAATAAAGAGTCACTCCGTAGCTGCCTATGATTTATGTATACTGTATGTGAAATATTAACTAGATAATATTCCAACTAGGGTATATAAACGCAGCTAACAATCATAAGCAGTTAATTTTTGGTTCACAAGTGAACCACTCACCAGTAATCAGTCCTGTCCAGCGTGTGTGCAGAGGAAGTCTCGGGCCTCCTTAGGAGAAGAAAACAGTTTTATCTTCCCCTTGTGCAGGACCCTCATTTTACATGGATTATACTGAAACCCTCTGAACATTCCTTTTTCAGCCATAAGTTTCCTGATGTCGTCAAACTCGGCTCGTTGTCGGATGGTTTCCCCTGAAAGATCCTGATTAAAAAAAAGTTTATTTCCATCATGTTCAATGTTACGTTGTTTTGTCGAGCGGAAAACAAACTCCCGATCTTGGAAGTTCAGGAAACGAATGAGAACGGCTCTGTGTTGGTTCGGTTTCGGAGGTGCCAGGGTACGATGGGCCCTCTCGATGGTGAAGGATCTCTCGGTCTCCAGCCAGCGCGGCAGCATCTCCCGTATGAAATCCAGCAATGGCCGCTGTCCCTCGGCGCCCTCCCGGAGCCCAAAAAGACGCAGATTCTTCCTTCGGCCTCGATTCTCCAGATCGTCCGTCTTAGCTTCCAGGTAGGATATTTTCTTCAAAGCTTTAGCAAGATTAGCCGTGCTAGCTTCTAGAAGCTCCTCCGCCGACACGATTCTTTTTTCAGCTTCCTCCAGTCTGTTAGCATTGGTGTCAACGTTTTGCTTCACCTCTGCTATGTTTTTCTCCAGCGAGGCGATGGACTTCGTCATTTCACCCATACGGTTATCAATGTTGTCCAGTTTGTTTCCAAATCCACCGAACTCTGAGCGTAGCGACCGGATTTCCATTAGCACCGTGCTAAGATCACACATGCTATCAGTGCTAGCGGCCTCCCCTTTGTCTTGATCCGTTGTCGAAATATTAGCTTTCGCTGCTTTTTGGGGTCCGCGGCTTCGTGTAAAAATATCACAGTCCTTAACAGTGGTCTGTTTTGACATGTTCGGATCCAGTTTACGCTGAGTTTTTCAAAGTTTTCGGTGCAGGCCACACGGAGCATCCACTTTAAGCTGCCATCTTGGCTCGTGGTACCCCCACATTTGTAACTTTTAATGTTAAAAGTTTAATTTTATTTTATTCGTAATATTTTCTGAAGCTACAGACTATTCGGTCCTTATACAAGCGGTGCAAGAGCTTGGTTCGCATTGCTGGCAGTAAGTCGGACCCCTTCAGAGTGGGAGTTGGACTCCACCAGGGCTGCCTGTTGTGACAGTTTCTGTTCATAACTTTTATGGACAGAATTTCTCAGTGCAGCCATTGGGGCAGAGGGAGTCTGGTTCAGTGGCCTCAGGATTCCATCGCTGTTACTTGCAGATGATGTGGTCCTGGCGTCATCGTGCTGTGATCTTCAGTTCTCAATGGAGCCGTTTGCAGCTGAGTGTGAAGCGGTTGGGATAAGGATCAGCACCTCCATATCTGAGGCCATGGTCCTCAGTCATTAAAGGGTGGATTGCCTTCTCCAGGTTGGGAGTGAGGTTCTAGCTCAAGTGGAGGAGTTCAAGTATCTCAGGGTTTTGTTCACAAGTGAGTGAAAAATGGAACGGGAGATCGGCAGATGAATCACTGTGACTTCTGCAGTATTGCAGACTCTGTTCCTGTCTGTTGTATTGAAGAGGGGGTTGAGCTGCAAGGTGAAGCTCTCTGTTTACTGGTCAGTCCACTGTCCTAATCTTACTTATGATCATGAACTTTGACCGAAACAATGGGATCACACATACAAGTGGTAGGAATCAGTTTTCTCAACAGGGTAACTGGACTCTCCATTAGAAATAGAAATTAATTAGAAATAGAAATATTACAAGAAATTCAGTTATCTGGGAGAGACTTGGCATAGAACCACTGCTCCTCCACATCTAGAGGAGTCTGTTGAAGTAGTTCAGGCATTTGATAAGGAGGCTCCCTGGATTCCTATCTGGGGTTTTATGGGCATGTCCAACTGGGAGGAGACTCCAGGAAAGACCTGGGACATGCGCAGGGGTCACCAACATGGTGCCCACGGGCACCCGGGTTCCCCCAAGGACCATTTGAGGTGCCTTCAGACGTGTTCTAAAAATAGCACAACTCACTACTAAGCTGCATTTAAAATTTCATTTTATTCAGTTGTTATTCTTTTTTTGTATTTATATCCACCTTATTCCTACGCCCCATGATGCCTTGCGCGAATTATGTGAACGACTTCCGCTGAAAGTCAGAACCGGCACTTTTGTTACACGCTAGCAACGCGCTAACCGGTTTTCGTCAGAGGTTTTAGGTCATAAAATATGTGGGAACATAAACTATCACAACTCAAATGTAGAGATATTGTTTTACCGCTACCTACAGCTGTTGAGGGGTGGGAGGACGACTTGAAGTGGCCGAAAATAACGTAGACTAGCATGTTTAGCTACTAGCATACTTAGCTACTTTGACAGTTGCTTCAGATGGCGAAGCGATGAGCAATCTGAAAAGCTCTGAAGCTTATTAGTATCTTCACATTAACAAGGTTGGTCCTGTTATGTTAAGAGAGCTGGGACACTTTATTTAAACAAACATAAAGCCCAGTCTAAGCATTAAAACTACACATCTCCAGGTCCAGCTAACAATGATGTTGCTTTGGACTTTTGAGCTGCAAGATGTTTATCTGGACACCAACTGAGCTCCTGGAGCTTGACATTTCTTTTGACAAATACTTTACTGATTCACAAATGAAGCACCTTGAGAACTTTTAATAAAATACAGTAAATGAAAACAAATAATGAAATAGACAGGAAACGATCTTTAAAAACTTGATAATGACAAAAGTGACATTTAGATAGAAACAGTAGTTTAATCCAAAATTAACTGATATAGTGCACACAAAAACCTAACCTTGTAAGAAGGTTAACAGTCAACTATTGTACATAACAAATGAATCATTTTAGCAAATACTTTTCTAATGTAATATAGTTAACATTGCATCCTTTAAAAAACATGTTGAGTTGTGTTACGTTTACAGCAAGTACACCAGTACTGTACATGTTTGAGAAAAATGTTTACATTTAAAGCTGCTATATGTAACTTTTCTAACAATATATTTTTAACATATTTCTTCACTCTGTCACTAGATTGATGTTAGAGAGGTAATCTCTGAAAAAAACTAAAAAAAAATATTGTCCCCTTGCTTCTCCAGGTGGTAAATAAGCATTTCTAAAAAGAAAAAGTGACCCGCCATTTTCCAGCCAATAAAAACAAAGTTTGTAACCAGCCAATAAAAACCGAGCTTGAATTCGAATCAGCCAATAAAAACAGAGCTTGAATTTGAATTTTAACAGACCACAAGGGGGCAGTGCCATATATGGCTCTGAGGGGGAGGGATCAGAATGCTTTGCTTGTTGAAATTTTTTCTAAGTGCTGATGTTCTACAGAAACTGCAGACTCCACCTTTAATGTCTTCTCACTTCTCACTTGAAATAAGCTGGCATCCTTTGCGTGTGAATGCTGGAACGATTACATTGACACCATAGCTCTTGCAGCAGGTCCCTCACTGTGAAACCACGATCACCCATCACCTCATCTCCAGCACGCAGATAGTCCAGAAACCCAGAGTTCTGTGTTATATACCTGTCACTGCATTTACCACCATAAGCATCTGAAATAAACATGATTATTCCAGAGGGAGAAACAGCCAATAAATATTTCACAGTGTTATTTGCATGTATGATTCACTTCTGGAGTCCAAGTTTTTAGCTTTCTGCAAAACATGTTGCTTTAATTGTTTCACGGGGCAACCATAGAATAAGGTTGTTGGTTTGTTCTGACATTATGTCAATCCACATTCCAACAGTCATGCTGCATGTGACTGGTGGTGTTGAGCAGCTCCACACTCTCATCAAGCCCATCTGAAAGTAAAAGTACAGTATACAAACTTTAGGGTTCATTTATGAACACACACACACACACACACACCTATATTATATATATATATATATATATATATATATATAAACACACACCTATATTATATATATATATAGATATATAGATAGATATGTATAAATAAACGCACACACAGCATACATATAGGTGCGTGTGTTTATTTGCCAGTTATGAACGAAAATATTAGTATCATTTAATCACTGACTACATAAAATCATAACACTAAAAGCTGTCTCTTAAATCATACCTGGTGTTCTCGATCATCTGGAGGATACAGAGTCTTTTTTCAGGTGGTTTCTCGTAGCCCAGCCACAAAGAAGGATGCAGGTTTTTGTTTTCGGAGCATGTTCAACACACACTAGTTGCAGCCACTAATTCAGCTTCGTGTGATTATTCATACAGCCATGAACAGCGCAACAGGTACCCGAGCTCCTCAAGACATCTTCGTGACAATATTAGCTCGAAATAACAGAAAACAGAACTTTAACAGAACTTCTACGATGCGCGCAGATTAGCAAGCAAACAACGAGGAGCCAATGCAAAAATTCTACTTCCGGGGTCAAACGGAAGTACGGCACATTATCGCTTCTACAGTGACACCTTCAGGAATAAGGTGGATATATTTTACAATGTCTATCTTAAAAATATGTTCTTAAAATATGTTTATTATAATTTTTTTCAATTTATGCTTTGTTATTTCTGAAGAGTTTATCAAACTGGTGCCCTTTGTATGACTCTGTATCCACAAAGTTGCTCTCAGTTTCAAAAAGGTTGGTGACCCCTGTGCTAGAGAGACAAGTCTCTCAGCTGGCCTGCCTTGGAGTCCTACCAGAATACAGTAGGTGGCTGGAGAAAGAGATGTCTGGGTCCCCCTGCATGCTGTTACACTCCTGGACAGTCAAACACACACACACACACACACACGCACGCACACGCACACACACACACGCACACACACACACACACACAAACCTGCATGGCTGAGAATCTCCACCAGCATCCTGTATTTCCTGAAGGTTATTACAAGCTTACCTGTTCTCTAAAGAACTTTCATGGTGGGGGTCATTAGTTGTTGTTATTGAAAGATGATACAGGAGATTATTTTAAATTATATTAACAAGACAACTACAACGTTGTAATATTTTGCCAATTTAGGTTTAAATTAGAATGCTATGAAGTAACACATGGTACACACAAGTTTTGTTTCTACTCCCTTCATACCCATCTACTCACTACAGACTCATGTTTGGGCTGCTGTTTACTGCACAGGATAATTTTACATTATTAATAATAATACTTTATTTAAAGAGCCCTTTAAAACAACCATATCTGCAACAAAGTGCTGTACATAAAATCAAGAACATTTAAACAAATAAAAATAAAGCAGTTGTTAAAACATTAAGATCAATAAAAACAATAAAAACAGTGCAGAACAAATTCAGTCTAAGCTAGAAGCCCGTGAGTAAAAATGTGTTTTTAGAAGAGTTTTAAAACTGGACTGTAGCCGTGTTTCCATCAAGGTTTCTAGATGCGCATTTTGAAGCATCGCATCAGAAAAGCTGAATGGAAACGGCAAAATTCGAGTTAACTTCCTCTAATTCGCTCAAAAGTTGATACGCTCGCTTGAGGTGGTTTTTGGGGGTTTCGAAACAGAGCTGATGCGCAAAACGACAGATGGAAACAGATTTGCCGACTCAGTTCTGCCGTAGCGAACATTTACGTCATGTGACTGATCAGCTGTTTCCGCTCCGGACAACATGTAACATCGCTAAAACTAGTTGGCATGACAGAATAAATACAACTTGCCCGATAGCAACACGTACCTGAAATATTCTCTCCATTTTGACGAGATGTGTGGCCGGGTTCTGTTTTCAACCGCTACTTCCTGTTTACTGTAGACATGCGTAACGCTGACGTCTGACGTAATGACGCTGACGTCTGACGTAATGACGCTGTGCGTGGCCCGGTAGATGCGATTCAAGCCAGTTGATGGAAACACTTCTGCTTCGCATTAATTTTTATTTACACATTTGCGAGATTTCAAAAATTAGCTCAAAATTCGAAATGAAAATAGATGGAAACACGGTTAGTGAAGGAGCTTGTCTGACGGTTAGAGGGAGATCGTTCCACAGTCTAGAGGGAGATCGTTCCACAGTTTTGGAGCAGCAACAGAAAAAGCTCTGTCCCCTCTGAGCCTCCGTTTGGACCTCGGCACCTCCAGAAGCAGCTGATCAGCTGATCTGAGGCACCGAGCAGGAGAGTATGGGTGAAGCAGCTCAGAGAGGTAGGATGGAGCAAGACCATTTAAACTTTTAAAAACAAATAAAAGAATCTTAAAATGAACTCTAAAATGAACAGGCAGCCAGTGGAGTGAAGCCAGAGTGGGGGTGATGTGCTCCCTCTTATGAACTCCAGTTAGAAGCCGAGCAGCAGCGTTCTGGACCAACTGGAGACGTCTGAGGGAGGACTGGCTGACTCCAAGGTAAAGAGCGTTACAGTAATCCAGCCGAGAGGTGATGAAGGCATGGATTACTGTTTCCAGCTGCTGTTTTGTGAGGATGGACTTTACCTTAGCTGTCTGAGGTGATAAAAACTGGTCTTGACCACCGCTCCAATCTGGGAATCTAATTTAAAATCACTGTCCATTTTAAAACCCAAGATAGAAACAGTTTTCTTTACATGTGGTTCCAGAGGGTCCAGATCAACAGGGCAAGGTTCACCAGAGCCACTAGGACCAAACACCATCACTTCTGTTTTATTTTCATTGAAATTTAAGAAGCTTAAAGACATCCAAGCTTTGATGTCTTCAAGACACAACAGAGGTGGCCTGATTGAGGAGGCATCTTATTAGTGTTTAGCGTATATCATAGATCTTTTGCCGTATTTTTTTAGCGTATCTGTGTACATCTTAGATCCTTATATACTGTTTATTTTTATACTTTATATTTTTTCTATTTTGGGGTGTAACTGGGACCTTGAGCACAAAATGTCATTCCACCTCATGACTATCATCATTTAGAACTTCTGGTTTGATCTTCCCAGCTGCCTCTGTCCAGCTACTGAGGATCATTATTTGGAACAGTGAGACAGAAAAGGTTCAGTGTGTGCTGATTATAGAGGGAGGTGTTGGTGAAATTAGGGTCATGAGAGAGGTGAAGGGTGAAACTGTTGGGCCTTGACAGCAAACGTGAGTCCAGGGAAGGTGTTAGATATGTGTGGTTGTGGATCACAAAAGATATTGAGCTAATTGCTAATGGGCTCTCTTTGTCCTTTGTGGTCAGATGATTCAAAGTCTGTTTTAAATCTTCACTGTCTCAGCGGAGATGCTGTTTTTCCGAAGATGTTGTTGTAATCTGTCAAACACTCAGCCATGTCTTTGATGCCGTCTCAATGTAGCTAACAGAGCTGTCCCAGATTATGGCTTTAAAGCATCATGTCAGAGTTTGCTTGGTTTCCCATGACCTCCTCCTCACAGCTGTTTTGGTCACAAACTGCTACTGAGCAACAAATGTGTACATAGATATGAGAAGTACCAGAATACTGCTCAATTTTCTCCCAACCTGAGGCCAACAATTGCAAAGAAAAAGTTTTAACTAATCCCTTACCCCCTGGGGGTGAAAGCTGAGAATTCACACATGCACAGGGAGAATACATGTAGGCAAACTTCACAGAAAAGCCGGGTGGCAAACCCACAACCATGCTGTGAGGGGACAGCACTGAACACTCTACTACCGTGCCACTTAATCTTTGTTATCAATTAAATAATTGGTTTATCTTTAAAAGACAAAAGGACTATACTTAAAGGTTCGGTCTGCAGTTTTTTGTAGAACGCAGCACTTAGGAAATTTTTCATCTGGGAAAGCATTCTGGTCCCTCCCCACTCAGAGCCATATATGGCTCAGCTCGCTCTTGCTGTCTGTGAAATTCAGCTCTGCTTCCGAATGCTCTGCCTCCACTGCATGTCCTCTCAGCAGCTGCGAAGTTCTGTGATTATATGTTAATAAAACGTTCTAAAAAATAAAATAAAAACAGGGAGCGCTGGTCCAGCACACCAGAACACCATGAAATCTGCAGAGCCGCGCAGCCACGTTGAACCCGAGTTTAATTCGCTCGTGACAAATTCATTCATTTCCTCAATTCATTCATGGACTCAGCTGCGGAGGATGAAGCGATCACTTGACTTTTGGCAAAAAAACAAAAGAAAAGTCCAGATCAGGGATGAAGAAGGGGAATTTAATACATTTGTGTCACATACAAAACAGTTTTGCATCGCTTTGCAATTATTTCAACGAGAACCTGCGCGGCCGCTGCGGGCTGGGACGGGGGGGGCGTGGGTTAGGAGCGTGAGAAGCTCTGTTTTTATTGGCTGGTTAAAAACTCTGTTTTTATTGGCTGGTTAACGGCGGGTCACTGTGGCTTTTTTGAAATTCTTATTTACAACCTGGAGAAGCCAGGGGAATATAGATTTTTCCAGATATTACTTTAGCCCCTTTCATAAGTCAAACCCGCGCTATTCCCGCACAGACCAGTCCGGCTTTATCCCTCCTCAGGTCATTCATAAGACAACAGGTGAATGCGGGTAGGTCCCGCTCACAAAAACGTGTTCAGAAATGAAGCCGGAGAGCGGCTCCAAAAGAGGCGTGGAGCTGAGTTGAACTGGACCGCGACATATTTATTGTAGGACAGACGTCAGATGTGTACTAGCCTGGTTGAAACCATACCCTGTGCTTCACTTCGCTTCACACAAGGGTCTGGAATTTTCCCATTGAAAACCGTTTCTTGCTGGAGGCGTTGGCCTCTGATTAGGAACAAAACCATTGGATAATTTGAACAGGGAAACCATTCTGCTCCCTCCCCTCAGCCACCCCCCTCTGCTGAAGTTCAGCAGCTGAACTTGACTGACAACTGCTCCGCCCCCTCTGCAGCGTTTCTCTTGCTGCGCAAATTCTGTGTTTATATCATATGTTATAAAACGTTTTAATACAATAAAATCAAACCATGGATCGCTGGTCCAGCTCACCAAAACACCAGAAAATCTGATGGGACTCGCTCAGCAACTAAAACCCGAGTTTATTTCTCGTGACAACCTGAGGCATTTCCGTGTTCATTTTACAGCAACGAATTGAGCCTGCTGTCTCTCTCATTTTACTCAGCAGGAGGGTGGAGGAGAAGGAGCGATTACTTAACTTTTGGGGGAAAAAACCAAAAGAAAACTCCAGATAAGGGATTAAGAAGGGGAAATTAATAAATTTGTGTCACATATCTGCATCGCTTTGCATCTTTTGAATGAGAACATGCCGCTGCTCGCTGACTGAGCGCTGGCAGAGCCTTTTATAGGGCTCTGCGCGCTGGGACAGGTGGGGGCGTGGGTTAGGGTCCAAAACTCCGCCCCTTCTGTTCTCTGATTGGTCCGAACAAAAATCTACTGGACAAATCCTTGTGGGCGGGTAAAGTCCCAGACTGTGCAGTGAAGGGAAATGAGAATTGAGCGGAGCTGTGCAGGAAGGCGAGGGCCAGGCTAGATGTGACAGGTTGTCGTGCCATTTTTAATATTTCCTCAGTAATAAATGTAGCCTGCAGCTGGTTGCACGTCAGCGCACGCGCACAGACAGCAGCTCCACCTACGCTGCTCAGAGAGGAAAAAAAAGTGAAACTAACTGTTACAAGTAGTCGTGTTGTGTCATTTTTAATATTTCCTCAGTAATAAACAGTGTTGTTTTTGACAGCCATTTTGATATTAGTTTTAGTCATAGTCTTTTAGACTAAAATACTTCTTAGTTTTAGTCTGTTTTAGTCATTTCTATATTTAATGGTTTTAGTTCAGTTTAAATCGACAAAAACTTAAAAAATGTAAGTTTAGTTTTAGTCTTAAAAAAAAAAGAAAACATATTAGTCTTTACAAATTAATTTGTTTTAAAACCAGCACGCCCAGAACAGAAGAAAAAAAGAGAGCCCCCCTTTAAATGAGATTGGGTCACGTCAAAGAGGATTACATCTGTGGGTGGATCAGGCCTCAGTGGACAGCATTTGTCACAATATTATTTTCACTTTTGCAGGCATGACAGCCGATAAAAAAAGTTCAAGTCCACAATATTTGGGTTGTCAAGGCCAAAAAGAAAATGACACTGGGTAAAAAAAAAAATGAATAAATGAAAAAGAAGGGAATTGTATCTGTATTATAGTTCAGAAAGTCTATTTTTTTATTTTTAGCTCGTTATTCTATTGCACAATTCATAATCCAAATCAAAATAATAATAAATGGAGCACTGAGTTTGTCACTGAAGATTATAGAATTTATCTGACAATACTTTATGCAGTTATTATAAATCAAGTCAGGTGTTTTGTCGACCAGTCATCATCTCGAAGGGAGAGATAGTTTTTATTTTAATCACGATGGTTACTGAACAACACGATAAAAATCCACTTTTTGGATGAGTTTTGTATACCTGGATGTGACAAACGCTGAAATAACTTCATTTATTTACTCTCTGAAGAAAAAGAACGGCTTTTTCTCCTGTGAGTGTGCGTGTGTAAGGAGTCACGTCTGACGTCTGACAACACACAGTGAGCTGACGCAACCAATCACAGAACTTGTAGTTCTTAACTCAAGTAGTCATGGGAGTTGTAGTTCTTTCCCTCTGACCTATCACAGTGTGTCTCTACACAGCCCCGACAACCAATCACAATACATAAACAAACGCCACGGCCATTTTGAACAGAAAGTAGCTATCAGTTAGCAAAAGTTTCCGGACTTTTCAACACATAAAAACGCTTATAAACAGAGCAGTAAAATTCTGAAATATAGCAAATCACATTCTACAGGTACACTAAGCTCAACGCTCAGCAACACAGCGATTCAACTGTCGAAAACAACGACGGACTCTCTCGGAACCGTCTCGAACCGTTCGGTCCACAGCAGATCCTGGACACACCAAACCAGGAGCAGAAAAAGTTTCTGACAGCATATGCTTGTTTACCCGCTTCAAATGCAATAACTACACAACAGCACTTCCTCGCAGTTGTTATAAATGAGCTTATTAGGCAAAAAGTTGACGCGGAGGTCAAACGTGAATGCGCTATTCTGTGACAAGTCAGCAGTGAGTCCAAACAGAACCAGAACCTGACCCACACAGCAGCGACAATTCTATAATCCAAACAGCTTCAAACAAGGACAGGATTTATAAAAAAAAATACATACATTCGGTTCTTCTCGTCTCTCACAGTTGGGTTAAATACAAAATAAGTCCATAAATCCTTTCTGGGCTGGCGGCCGGCCAGCCACCAACCGAGCCCCTTCGTTTAACATGCTGCAGTATCTTCCATTTGGTCCAGTTTGAAAAGGGAAGTCACAGGTGAGAGCGCAGCGCGTGGCCGTGCTGCATCAACACTGCGGTGGTGGGCGTGACCAAACAGCTGACTTTCCGACACAGAATATAATTAAATTATGGGCAGAAATATAAATTGTTGACGGACCACCGACTAACATTTTCGTTCAGTCTCGTCTCGTCAACGAAAACTCACACACATTTTGTCACGTTTTAATCATTAAAGAGCAATGTTTATTTAGTTACTGTCTCGTTATAGTCATGAAAAAAGGGGGCGTTGACAAAAAATTTACGTTAACGTTACGTCAACAAAAACAACAATAGTAATAAATGTACAACTCCCTGACGTCTCCCTGACGTCTCCCTCCCTCCCCCTGTGAGCGCGCGCTGGAGGGAGCGGACGTCACTCGCAGCGGACACACACACACACAGCGGAGCTGTGTCCCTCGACCAGCGCGCGCGCGCACACACACACACACACACGTGTGTCTCCGCTGTGTGTGTGTGTCTCAGCTGCGAGAGAGAGAGAGACAGCGAGAGAGACAGCGAGAGAGACAGAAGCTGTGTTTCCATCCATTTTCATTTCGTATTTTGAGCTACCTCGCAAATATGTAAATACAAATTAATGCAGATCAGAAGTGTTTCCATCTGCTGGCTTGAAGCGCTTCTACCAAGCCGCGCACAGCGTCATTACGTCAGACGTCAGCGTCATTACGTCAGACGTCAGCACTGCGCATGTCTACAGTAAACAGGAAGTAGCGGTTGAAAACTGAACCCGGCCACACATCTCGTCAAAATCGAGAGAATATTTCAGGTACGTGTTGCTATCGGGCGAGTTGTATTTATTCTGTCATGCCAACTAGTTTTAGCGATGTTACATGTTGTCCGGAGCGGAAACAGCTGAACGTCACGTGACGTGAATTTTCGCTACGTCAGAAATGAGTCGGAAAATGTGTTTCCATTTGTCGTTTAGCGCATCTCAAATCCCAAAAACCACCTCAAGCGAGCGTAAAAACTTTTTAGCGTAATTCAGGAAGTAACCTCGCAATTTGCCGTTTCCATTAAGCTTTTCTGCTGCGCTATTTCAAATTGCGCAGCTAGAAACCTTGATGGAAACACGGCTAGAGAGAGGAAAAAAAGAGCGATTTACTCAGTAATAAATCTGCCTGTTGATTAATCCTGCGGTCGCACACTGATGTCATCTGTATTCTGAGCGCGGATCTGCGGGTTTCTGTTCACAAGTGGGTCTGCCCGGCTCGGCTCCGGATCTGATACTACCTCTGCTCGCGGATCAGCCGCGGATCAGAGGCGAGTAAAATTAACTTGGCAATGCGCGTTCCTGTTTTTTTCTGAATGCTTGTTGGAGGCTTGAACACGCATCAGAGTCGGATTGAGCTGTTTTATGAAAGGGGCTTTTGTCTAACATCAGCCTGTCAGGAGATAGTGACAGAGTGAAGAAATATGTTAAAAATATATTTTTAGACAACTTACAGACTGCACTACAGAACTGCAGACTGCAGCTTTAAGAAGTGCCTTTCTATCCAACCAAGCTACTTAAAACCTTAAGTTCTGCTGCAAAACTAATCTTAATAAACTAGACAATGAGAGGTTCAGTGTTATATCCAGGGACACTATTTCATGTGTTTGTATACTGCCAGGAATCAAACCCCTGACTCATTTGATAGCGGCTGCTCTAACCACTGAGCCCCAGCTGCCAATTTATGCTCATTAACCATGGTAATACAGCAAAACTCTCCATCTGTCAGTATTAAAGTGACAAAAGGCTGCATTGATATTAACTCCACTCTGAAAAATTCTCATGCTCATGAGTCCGATTTGGTATTTCTGATTGAAACAGATTTTATTTCTTAGATTCAACATTTGTACTCATCACTCCAAAACTGATATACTTGACTTTGTTCCACTTTATGTTTTTGTTTTGTTTGTTTGTTTTGGCAACAGCATTAATTAGAGACAGTTTAAAGACTTTAATTAAAGGCATAATTCACATATTTTCAAGTTGGGTTCTGTAGAAAAGTTATGAACGATTATTATCTTGCCTGCTATCTTACCTTAGTTTGTAGAAACAAAGTTTAATCCTAATTAGACTGGAGGAAGATGAAATGAGACCAGATAAAAAGGTAATTGTTTTTTTTTTAGTATACAAATGTAGAATGTGACCATCGAATGAAGGATCTGCTGAATGAAAACAGAAGGTGACTTCACAGCAGAGTTGCATTCAGGCCCCAAAAAATTGGACCCCACCCGGCCCCAGCCCATAGCTATCATTTCCGAACACCATCCGACCCAACGAATCAACAGTAATTACAGGTCCGAACCCGAAACCCACCGGACATTTTTAATTAAGTTTTGACTACTTTTATAGTTAGTAACAGTCTGCAAACGTGCACGGCTGAATAAAAGGAGCCGAAGATCGGAGCTGAGGGCGTGTTTGTCCTTTCAGGGCTGTCAAAGTGCATTAAAGCCCTGCTCTGCCTGCATTCTGCATTATTCAGACATGGACCCTGCTTGGATAGTACAGTGGGACCTGTTTGGGTCGTCAGCTGTGTGCGTCCACCGAGTGAAGCAGCTGAACATCCATTTGGACGATGAATCGCTTACTGTAAGTATAGTCCCATCTGAAGCTTAACTGAACTTTATTTTACCTCTTTCAAGGCCAGTCAGCTCACAGTCGAATGGCTGTCAAAGTCAAAGTCAAGTCAAAGTCAACTTTATTGTCAGATCTGCAATATGTACAGTGCAGGACATACACAGTGTGTGGAAACGGAATACACCATCTGTGTGCGGATGGTGAAGTTTGGCAAGCCATGTTGCCATATAATTGGATTGTAAGGCAAGCCATGTTACCATATGATTGGATTGTAAGGCAAGCCATGTCACCATATAATTGGATTGTAAGGCAAGCCATGTTGTCATATAATTGGATTGTAAGGCAAGCCATGTTGTCATATAATTGGATTGTAAGGCAAGCCATGTTACCATATGATTGGATTGTAAGGCAAGCCATGTTACCATATAATTGGATTGAAAGGCAAGCCATGTTGTCATATAATTGGATTGTAAAGCAAGCCATGTTGCCATATAATTGGATTGAAAGGCAAGCCATGTTGCCATATTGGCTTGCCAGCCACGCACGACCGCTGATGCAATCAAAAGCCCAACACCAACTCGGCCCACCCATCCAGCACATTATAATGGCCTGGTCCAGCCCAAACTTGGGTCGGGCCGGGCTTCAGGCCCAGATTAGAAATGACAGCTCTACTTCACAGTCTCTTGGTAAACTGGCAGCATTTTCACGAGCTGTTTAATCCAAATGTGTTCTTACTAGTGTGTATTTATATTTCAGGCTCAGGAGGAAAACAGTAAGATCCCTGGATTCAGTTTAGGAGAGAGTTCCAGGTAAGAGGTTTCATCAGGGCTGGTGTAAAAGAGCAGACAGGTGGCAGACTGAGTAGAATATGTTCAGATATTTGTTTCCTGTTAGGAAGTAGTGAGGTTCTCACTCCGGTGAATGGCTTAGGGTATGAATGGGATACCAGCAGGTACACACATAATTCTGTAGATCACACAGGCAAGCAACACAATTTATTAGTTCAAGAATCAAAACATTTCTCAGGTTTAACTGGGAAAGTTGTAGGTTTCTGCCACCAGTGGCAGACTGAGTAGAATATGTTCAGATATTTGTTTCCTGTTAGGAAGTAGTGAGGTTCTCACTCCGGTGAATGGCTTAGGGTATGAATGGGATACCAGCAGGTACACACATAATTCTGTAGATCACACAGGCAAGCAACACAATTTATTAGTTCAAGAATCAAAACATTTCTCAGGTTTAACTGGGAAAGTTGTAGGTTTCTGCCACCATGTGGCAATCAATGTCCATCAAAGACCTGTAGTTCAAGTCAGCCTTAAGTAGGATTGGGGGTAATCAGTTGTATCAGGAAAATCTGTGAGAGCTCTGCTCTACCCACTCACCAGCTCCTGCAGGAAAATAGTTAGGGGGAAAAAAAGGAAAAAAAAGAATCATAACTATATCATAGTGGTTCATGCAAACCCCATTTTATAAACCTTCACCAGCAACCAAATACAGTGGTTCATGCAAACCCCATTTTATAAACCTTCACCAGCAACCAGTTTTATAATACAGTATATTGTTATTTTGGCAAGATTATAAAGATATTTCTGCAAGAACTACAGACTATGAAGTTGCCCCAGAAGTGATATAGCTGGCTGCTGCTGCTGTAAACAGCCATGATATTCCAAATAAATGATTGTGTGTGTGAAACTGAGGGTGATAGAAATGTTTATCGAATGAGATTAATTTTGTTTTCTACTGGTGCTATAAAAATAAACTCATGACTTGAATTGACTCA
>JBBPBX010041348.1:7180-24478 GCA_038048925.1 Garcialebias charrua
TATTCAGGAAGTCAAAAGTAAACCTGATGGAGCTGGACAGCTCGGCAGAGACGAGAAAATCTGTCCATAAGATCTCTATCCACCTTATTCCTGGGGGCTCTGCTGTATAAATGATTCTGGTACAACTTCCTGTCAGACAGGAAGTAGCAGTAAACACTGGTTAACCATGGTAGTGGAGCACAGGCCGTGGTTTATTTGAAAGTAATTTACATTCAGTTTGGCAGATAAAACACTGTTTTTGGTTTGTTTAATTTTATTTAACAACCATAAAGTTTATTAAAATAGCCGTGCTGAGTTCAGGTACCTGTTGTGTTCAGGGCTGCAGAACAACAAGACCAAACTGAATCAGTGGCTACAACAACAGAGTTTGAACATGGACCCAAAACAAAAAGAGTTCCATTGAAAAGAGGTACAGTTTCCATCTCCTACCTACAGATGAGGAATTAAGAAGCATGTAGCTGAAAAATGTGAACTTGAAGAGACCAGCCAAAACTCTGTATGTGAACTTATTTCACTTTGTTGACACACAGTCGACGGAGGAAACCCTGCATCCTACTTTGTGTCTGGACTACAATAAACCACCGGAGAAGAGACGCTGGATCCTCAGAAGGATTGAAAACAGTGATGAGAACATCAGGTATGATGTCAAGTGTATGGAGGTCACAGCTTTATTTGTTCATCTTCAGTTTTATGATTTTCTCTGTAATTAACCCAAGATCAGTGATGGAGGACTTTAAGTCTTTGACTGGGCTCTGTGTCTGCTGTAAGGGCAATTAATTTGTGTCCCACCTCTTTTAACAAAACACCACTGACCTAATTACAGGTAGTCCTTGACTTACGACGGCCTCGAGTTACGACGTTTTGCGGTTACAACGCACCTCCCATTAAAAAAATAATAATAACAATTTTTTTTTTGAAAATGTAATTTTGAAAAGCCGAGTTACGCAGTTTCCGGTGGTTTCTGGTTTTACTAGCTGCGGAGGCTACAGCTGCCCTGTACTCTCTAAAAAAGCCAAGTCTGGTCCTCTGGATATTCAAAAAACAAAACTGTTCATAGTACAACTTACTGTTACTGTGTGTACTGTGAACGCGGTTTTACGTCTTAAACGAATACGTACGGAGGATGGACCGAGCTGCACTGAGGTTTTACGACGTAAACGCAATGCAGAATACGGAAAAGGGACGGAGGAACGGCTTCACCAGCATACCAGTAGGTTATTAACTCTTTTTTCACTTCATTATGGCTCCCAAATGTATGTCTGTTTTGATAATTATGTAGGGTACTGTGTTAGGTTAGGCTAAGTGCTTGGTAAAATACAGTACTGTACGTATAAGGTGAAGTATTTATGTATGTTCCGACTTACGTCGAAATTCGCTTTACGACACAGCGTAGGAACGGATCTTCATTGTAAGTCGAGGACGACCTGTACTGTGTAGATACCGATACACCTCAGAGCTTTTCAAGATGTTCATCACTTCATCGTAGAAGTACTGAGTCAATGATGTAGCTAAATACTGTATGCTAGTAGATGTAGCAAAATGTGCTAGTAGACGTAGCAAAATGTGCTAGTAGACGTAGCAAAATGTGCTAGTAGATGTAGCAAAATGTGCTAGTGGATGTAGCAAAATGTGCTAGTAGATGTAGCAAAATGTGCTAGTAGATGTAGCAAAATGTGCTAGTAGATGTTGATAAATGTGCTAGTAGATGTAGCAAAATGTGCTAGTAGATGTTGATAAATGTGCTAGTAGATGTTGATAAATGTGCTAGTAGATGTAGCAAAATGTGCTAGTAGATGTAGCAAAATGTGCTAGTAGATGTTGATAAATGTGCTAGTGGATGTGGCAAAATGTGCTAGTAGATGTTGATAAATGTGCTAGTAGATGTAGACAGAGGTGGGTAGGAACGAGTTACATTTACTCCGTTACATTTACTTAAGTAGCTTTTTGAGAAAATTGTACTTGTGTGAGTAGTTTAAATGTGAAAGACTTATACTTTTACTTGAGTAAATTTTAGGGGAGAAAACCGCAACTTTTACTCAGTTACTATGGGCTTTCTGCCGATCGCTACAGTTACTTTTGTTTCAAGTATGTAAAAACATTTGCAGCAAAATTATTGCGTAACTTATTGTCACCTGACATGTAACCAATCAAGTGAAGCCAACCAGTCACGTGACCACAACAAACTCTCCGCGCGGGCCATGTTGAGTGACGTCGGAGATTCTGGTAAACAGTTAGTGCTGTTTATAGGATGTCAAAATGTAAGAAAATGAGTTCCAACATTTACTGGTAGAAACAAAGTTTTGCAGAAAGTCAAGTTTATTATTATTTAGCAGAATTATTTGGGCTACAGTTGCCTTTGTGTTTGTTTTTTTATTTACAACAATGTAAAAGATAAGTGGTTTATTTCTAAATCCTTTTGGCTGGTATTGCCTTTGTGTTTTTATTTATAACAATGTATGTTCAGTCTCATTAAAAGTTATGTTTCCTTGTAAATCCATTTGCATGTTATAATTTAATGACACGAGATGGTACTCCGCAGTTACTCACTACTTGAGTAGGTTATAATCAAAGTACTTTATTACTTTTACTCAAGTAAATTTTTGGATGCCTACTCACTACTTTTACTTGAGTAATATCTGGTTCAAGTAATAATACTTTTACTTGAGTAAAAATTTTGAATACTCTACCCACCTCTGGATGTAGATAAATATGCTAGTAGATGTAGCAAAATGTGCTAGTAGATGTTGATAAATATGCTAGTAGATGTAGCAAAATGTGCTAGTAGATGTTGATAAATGTGCTAGTAGATGTTGATAAATGTGCTAGTAGATGTAGCAAAATGTGCTAGTAGATGTAGCAAAATGTGCTAGTAGATGTAGCAAAATGTGCTAGTAGATGTAGCAAAATGTGCTAGTAGATGTAGCAAAATGTGCTAGTAGATGTAGCAAAATGTGCTAGTAGATGTAGCAAAATGTGCTAGTAGATGTAGATAAATGTGCTAGTAGATGTAGATAAATGTGCTAGTAGATGTTGATAAATGTGCTAGTAGATGTAGCAAAATGTGCTAGTAGATGTAGCAAAATGTGCTAGTAGATGTAGCAAAATGTGCTAGTAGATGTAGCAAAATGTGCTAGTAGATGTAGCAAAATGTGCTAGTAGATGTAGCAAAATGTGCTAGTAGATGTAGCAAAATGTGCTAGTAGATGTAGCAAAATGTGCTAGTAGATGTAGCAAAATGTGCTAGTAGATGTAGCAAAATGTGCTAGTAGATGTAGCAAAATGTGCTAGTAGATGTAGCAATATGTGCTAGTAAATGTAGCAAAATGTGCTAGTAGATGTAGCAAAATGTGCTAGTAGATGTAGCAAAATGTGCTAGGAGCCAAGATGGTCTAGTGGCAGGGCTTTTGACTTGGGACCCGAAGGACGCGGGTTCGCGCCCCGGCCACTACCCACCTTGGGGTGTCTATGAGTGCACACCTATTTCTCCAGCTCCCCGGGCGCTTTCGGGCTGCTCACTGCACCACCTGGTAGGTGGTTGGGTTAAATGCAGAGACGAATTTCGTCTGTGTATGGGAAACATACGCAGATGACAGGAAAAGACATTATTATTATTAGTAGTAGTAGTAGATGTAGCAAAATGTGCTAGTAGATGTAGCAAAATATGCTAGTAGATGTAGCAAAATGTGCTAGTAGATGTAGCAAAATGTGCTAGTAGATGTAGCAAAATGTGCTAGTAGATGTAGCAAAATGTGCTAGTAGATGTAATCAAAAAAGGCGTTCAATACAGGATCAACTGGACTTTATTTGTTGCAGAAAACGTTTCGACTTCTGTCCAGAAGTCTTTTTTCAATTCTGAATGAATGGAAGCTGTGAGAACGAGAAGTTTTATACAAGCCACGCACCAACATATGAAATTGGAAACTGAAATAACACCACAAAATACCTAACATGCCCATTCTATTTAAATTGACAAAACAACACATCACACCTGGGGGTTTGTAACACATACATGTAAATTGAAAGATCACACCTTAACAGTAGGAGGTTCCCTTGAGGTCTCTGGTAGAAGACACAAACTGTATGTAAATTGACAAAAAACACCTCCCAAACAACAACAGAGGCTACTCAGAGAAACTTTGTTAGTCTAATTTACAGACAAGACATCCCTGCTCCCATCCAGTGTAAAACGTTTCGGAATCAAATCCAAAACTGAGTTATAAGTCTTAGAAAGTTGAAATCTCAGACCTCCTCCTCTGTTAAGAGAAGGTTTTTCTCTCTTAACATACAAAGCTTCCTTCACCCCCCTCTCAAACCATCTGTGCTCTCGGTCCAAAATTTGAACATTCTGGTCCTCAAATGAGTGACCCTTGTCCGTGAGGTGGAGGTGAACAGCTGAGTTTTGTCCAGAGGAGGTAGCTCTCCTATGTTGAGACATTCTTTTGTGGATAGGTTGCTTCGTTTCTCCGATGTAACGGTCTGAGCAGACTTCGCTGCACTGGACTGCATAAACCACACCACTCTGTTTGTGTGTGGGGGTTTGGTCTTTAGGGTGGACCAACCTCTGTCTGAGAGTCCTGCTAGGTTTGAAATGTACTGGGATGTTGTGTTTGTTGAAAATCCTTCTGAAATTCTCTGAGACTCCAGCAACATAAGGAATGACAATGTAGATAGTTGATAGTTGATAGTTGATGATAGCTAGTAGATGTAGCAAAATGTGCTAGTAGATGTTGATAAATGTGCTAGTAGATGTAGCAAAATGTGCTAGTAGATGTAGCAAAATGTGCTAGTAGATGTTGGAACAGCTTCTACCCTGAGGCTGTTAGACTCATGAATGAATAAATAAAAATAAAATAAAAAATAAACACTGCAAAATATCACATCATGCTGATGCTGATCTGTTTTCTTGTTGCTGTGTTCATCTGTGACCATCTGCTCATACAGACTCATGTTCGTGCTGCTGTTTATAATGATGTTTTTTTTTGTTTTTCCACTATATTAGGGCTTAGTGTATTACTAGTTGATGTTTTTCTTAGTTAATTCTAGATGTTATTACTGTTTTTCTCTTGCATTTGTTGTTGGATGTAACTGGGACCCCGTGTACATAATCTCGTTTTCATCACGTACCACATGCGGTGCAAATGACAATAAAGACTCTCTGACTCTGATAAATGTGCTAGTAGATGTAGCAAAATGTGCTAGTAGATGTAGCAAAATGTGCTAGTAGATGTAGCAAAATGTGCTAGTAGATGTAGCAAAATGTGCTAGTAGATGTTGATAAATGTGCTAGTAGATGTAGCAAAATGTGCTAGTAGATGTAGCAAAATGTGCTAGTAGATGTAGCAAAATGTGCTAGTAGATGTTGATAAATATGCTAGTACGGTAGATGTAATCTGCAGTCACTTTTTCATGTCGTCCTCCGTCCCTCGTCCTCAGCAGGCAGTGGTATGATTATCCATCCATCCATCCATCTTCTTCCGCTTATCCGGGGTCGGGTCGCGGGGGTAGCAGCCTAAGTAGGGAGGCCCAGACTTCCCTCTCCCCAGCCACTTGGAGCAGCTCCTCTGGGGGAATCCCAAGGCGTTCCCAGGCCAGCCGAGAAACATAGTCCCTCCAGCGTGTCCTGGGTCTTCCTCTGGGTCTCCTCCCGGTGGGACATGCCCGGAACACCTCACCAGGGAGGCGTCCAGGAGGCATCCTAACCAGATGCCCGAGCCACCTCAACTGGCTCCTCTCGATGTGGAGAAGCAGCGGCTCTACTCCGAGTCCCTCCCGGATGACTGAGCTTCTCACCCTATCTCTAACGCCAAAAATACACTACACGCGTTGCAGCTCCGCCCCGCTCCGGTCCGACCTCCGCAGCAAATACGCACCCATTATAATCAATGAGATAAAGTACACTGGCTCCGCACGGCGGCGGTGAGCTGCGGCGAGCGGACGGCAGTCCGTCAAAATTAGAAAATTTTCTATTTCTGCCGGACGACGGAGCTGTGCCGGAGTCAACTTTTGAAGATTACGTCGCACCAACAGGAAAAGGAACGAGCACAACTTCCGTATTTACAAAATAAAATCACCACGGGCGGACTAATCCTAGCTCTATACGGATTTATTTGTACAAAAATGCTGTCAAACTATCATTTATGACTATTCTATGACTAAACTATTATATTTATGACTATGACTACACCTAATAACGCAATACAAGAAATAAATAAATAAAAAAGTATTTTATTCTGAAATGTAAACATCACTTCCTGTTGCTCAAACCATGTCCTGTCGCTTATTTACGAGAGAAGATCAAGGCAGCCTTTACTGTTGTTCTCCTTCTTCCACCGAATGAATTGTTTTGTTCTGACTTCATTATTTATCACTTGATTTATCGCGCAATCTCGCAATTCCCGCGCATGCGTCTTGGAGCGGCGCATCCATGCGGACCTGAGCTGAGCGGAGGCAGTGGACTTTGGACTCGCTCAGCTGCGACCTGCGGAGCGGAGCGGACACGGACCGCGTGTAGTGTATTTTTGGGGTAAGGGAGAGTCCAGCCACCCTGCGGAGAAAACTCATTTCAGCCGCTTGTATCCTAGATCTTGTTCTTTCGGTCATAACCCAAAGCTCATGACCATAGATGAGGGTGGGAACGTAGATCGATCGGTAAATTGAGAGCTTTGCCTTTTGACTCAGCTCTCTCTTCACCATGACAGACCGGTTCAGCGCCCGCTTCACTGCGGACGTTGCACCTATCCGCCTATCGATCTCACGCTCCAGTTTTCCCTCATTCGTGAACAAGATCCCAAGATACTTAAACTCCTCCACTTGGGCTACATCAGTACATGCTCTGAAAATGTATCCATAAAAAAACATGTTAAATCTTACCCGAACCGGAAACCCTGGTTAAATAAAGAAGTTCACGCCTTGCTAGCAGCCAGGGACACTGCATTCAAGTCAGGAGATAAAGAGGAGCTGAGAAAGAGCAGGAAAGAACTGAAGGATGGCATTAAGAAGGCCAAGGCCACGTATGCACAGAGGATCGAGGGACAGTTCACCTCACAAGACCCACGGAGCATGTGGAAGGGTATTAAATGCATAACAGATTACAAAGGCAAGAACAAACAATGCCCCAGGGACCCATCTCTGCCTGATGCCCTCAATAAGTTTTATGCACGTTTTGATGATCCAAACAGACCAGCTAGCACCAGACTCACCTCATCACCAGATGAAGAGCATCTCAGAGTGACCGCAGCAGAAGTGAGAGGCAGTCTCAGAAAGATTAATCCTCATAAAGCAACCGGACCAGACAACATCCCAGGGAAAGTTCTGAAGGAATGTGCGGACCAGCTCTGTGAGGTGCTGGCTGACATCTTCACCACCTCACTTGCACTGGAGTCAGTTCCCACCTGCCTGAAGACCGCGACCATCATCCCAGTCCCAAAGAGCTCCACAGTGACTGGTCTGAATGACTATAGACCAGTGGCCCTCACCCCGATAGTCGCTAAATGTTTTGAGAAACTGGTCATGACCCACATCAAGGCAACCGTCAACATCAACGAGGACCCTCATCAATACGCATACCGTGAGAACCGATCAACAGAGGACGCCATTTCTTCCGTGGTCCACACTGCTCTCACCCACCTGGATCAGAAGGACTCATACGTGCGTCTGCTCTTTGTGGACTTCACATCTGCCTTCAACACCATGATCCCCCAAACTCTGATAGACAAACTATCTACACTTGGACTAAGCCCCTCCATTTGTAACTGGGTACTAGACTTCTTAACAAACAGACCACAGTCCGTGAAGATCCACAACTTCTCCTCCTCCACCATAACCCTCAGCACTGGCTCTCCTCAAGGATGTGTGCTGAGCCCCCTTCTGTTCACTCTGCTCACATATGATTGTACAGCCACACTTCCAGGCTGTCATATTGTTAAGTTTGCAGATGATACAGCGGTGGTGGGATGCATCACAAACAATGATGAGTCCAGCTACAGACAGGAGGTGGAACACCTGGAGAGCTGGTGCAAAGAGAATAATCTTCACATGAATGTGAAGAAGACAAAGGAGATGATTGTGGACTTCAGAAGGAACAAACACACCCACGCCCCACTGAAAATAGGTGGATCTGCAGTGGAAGTGGTCTCCAGCTACAAATACTTGGGTGTACACATGAATGATAACCTCAGCTGGAGCAACAACACCACCAGCCTGATCAAGAAAGGTCATCAGAGACTCTACTTCCTCAGACGGCTGAGACGTGCTGGTCTGAGCAGCCCAGTCCTCACCTCCTTCTACAGGTGTGCAGTGGAGAGCGTCCTGTGCTCCAGCATCAACGTGTGGCATGGAGGCTGCACAGTTGAAGAGAGGAAAGCTCTACAGAGAGTGGTGAAGGCTGCACAGAAGTCTGTTGGAGTCAGTCTCCCCACCATCACAGACATTTACACCTCCAGATGCAGGAAAAGAGCCACCTGCATCATGAAAGACCTCACTCACCCAGCACACTCACTCTTTGCCCCACTCCCCTCAGGACGGAGGTTGAGGAGCATCAAATGTAGAACCACTAGACTGAGGAACAGCTTCTACCCTGAGGCTGTTAGACTCATGAATAAATAAAAAAAAAAATAAACACTGCAAAATATCACATTGTGCTGATGCTGATCTGTTTTCTTGTTGCTGTGTTCATCTGTGTTCATCTGTGACCATCTGCTCATACAAACTCATGTTCGTGCTGCTGTTTATTTCCACTATATTAGGCTTAGTGTATTACTAGTTGATGTTTTTCTTAGTTAATTCTAGATGTTATTACTGTTTTTCTCTTGCATTTGTTGTTGGATGTAACTGGGACCCCGTGTACATAATCTCGTTTTCATCACATGTACCACATGCGGTGCAAATGACAATAAAGACTCTCTGACTCTGACTCTCTTGGGGCAGGACCTCCTCCCCGACCCAGAGAGGGCATGCTACCCTTTTCCGGCTCAAGACCATGGCCTCGGATTTGGAGGAACTGATCCTCATCCCGGCCGCATCACACTCGGCTGCAAACCGCTCCAGTGAAAGTTGTAAATCACGAACTGATGAAGCCAGTAGGACCACATCATCTGCAAAAAACAGAGAAGCGATTCTAAGGTCACCAAAACGGATCCTCTCAACACCTTGGCTGCGCCTAGAAATTCTGTCCATAAAAGTTATGAACAGAATCGGTGACAAAGGGCAACCTTGGCGGAGTCCAACTCTCACCGGAAACGAGCCTGACTTACTGCCGGCAATGCGGACCAAGCTCTGACACCGGTCGTACAGGGACCTAACAGCCCTTATCAAAGGGCCTGGTACCCCATACTCCCGGAGTACCCCCACAGAACCCCCCGAGGGACGCGGTCGAATGCCTTCTCCAAGTCCACAAAGCACATGTAAACTGGTTGGGCAAACTCCCACGCACCCTCCAGGACCCTGTTGAGGGTGTAGAGCTGGTCCAGTGTTCCACGACCAGGACGAAAACCACACTGCTCCTCCTGAATCCGAGGTTCGACTATCCGACGGACCCTCCTCTCCAGAACCCCTGAATAGACCTTACCAGGGAGGCTTAAGAGTGTGATCCCCTATAGTTGGAACACACCCTACGGTCCCCCTTTTTGAATAGGGGAACCACCACCCCAGTCTGCCAATCCAAGGGAACTGCCCCCGATGTCCACGCGATATTGCAGAGTCGCGTAAGCCAACACAACCCTACAACATCCAGAGCCCTAAGGAACTCGGGCGAATCTCATCCACCCCCGGAGCCTTGCCACCGCGGAGCTTTTTAACCACCTCGGCGACCTCAGCACCAGAGATCGGAGAACCCGACCCAAAGTCCCCAGGCTCCGCTTCCTCAGTGGAAGACGTGCCAGTAGGATTGAGGAGGTCTTCGAAGTATTCCGCCCACCGACTCACAACATCCCGAGTTGAGGTCAGCAGCACGCCACCCCCACCATAAATGGTGTTGGTCGCGTACCTCTTTCCCCCCCTGAGACGCCGGATGGTGGACCAGAATCGCCTCGAAGCCGTACGGAAGTCATTCTCCATGGCCTCTCCGAACTCCTCCCACGCCCAAGTTTTTGCCTCAGCAACCACCCGAGCCGCATGCCGCTTGGACTGCCAAGCCACTGGTACGATTATGATGTCTGTTAAATTAAATCCACACTGCTCAGAGAAACTACATTAGCTCGTTCTGTTTGCACATAAACAAACGCCGGTTCTGGTCCACGTTGCAAGTCACGCCCATAATTCACGCAAGGCAGCATGGAGGCTAGGAATAAGGTGGATAATAAGCTGCACAGAGCTGGACAGTTCGCAATTTCAAATATGTAGAAGAAGGTGCTGTGGTCAGACGAGACCACACTTGAAGGTTTTAGGTCATGAAAGATATGTCAGAGTCAAATGTATCACTGTTCATCTTGATGAGAATACCATCCCCACAGTGAAGCATGGTGGTGACAGCATCATGCGGTGGGGGTGTTTTTCCATTAGAATTCATCAAGTTTAGGAAACTGACGAGAGTTAAAGGTGCTATGTGTAACTTTCTGTAGAGCACAGAACTTAGAAATATTTTCAACAGGCAAAGCATTCTGATCCCTCCCCCTCAGAGCCATATATGGCTCTGCTCCACCTTGCTCTGCTGAAATTCAAATTCAAGCTCTGTTTTTATTGGCTGATTCAAATTCAAGCTCTGTTTTTATTGGCTGGTTACAAACTCTGTTTTTATTGGCTGGTTAACGGCGGGTCACTCTGTGTTTTTAGTGTTTTTATAAATGCTGATAGAGAAGCAAGGGGACTATAGTTTTTTTCAGAGATTACTTTGTCTAACATCAGTCTGTCAGTAGATAGTGACAGAGTGAAGAAATATGTTAAAAATATATTGTTAGAAAAGTTACAGACTGCATTACAAAGTTACATAGTGCAGCTTTAAAGGATGGAGCAAAAAATATGAAATAGTTCAAAAAAACTTGTTGGAGTCTTTTAAAGGTTCACCTTCCAGCAGAACAACACTCTGCTGAAGCAACACGGTTAAAGACGGGTAAATATCCTGGAATGGTCCAGTCAAAGCCCAGACATCAATCCAACTGAGGATCTCTTGTTTGAGTTGAAAACTGTTGGACACAAGCAGCACCCATCCAACCTAAAGTAGCAGGAGACCTATGGTCATGAAGAATGGACAAAAGGTCCAGCGGTTAGATGTATCTAAAGAGATGATGCTGCAACAGGTAATACAGGTACAGTATTAGGTTTAGGGGCTGACTACATTTACTGTTGTTTCTATTTTAACTTTTAGAATTATTTATTGTTATTTTTGTAGCATTTTCTTTAGAGCATTATTGTGTTTAATCTTATGAACAACATATTTAAATTCCGGGTTGTAAAGCAACAAAACTGAAAGATTTATGGGCCCTATGTATCATATGAGGTATATTGGTGGTTAATCTAATGATTACGCTGAAAACACGACCATATTTTATAACCATGATGATAACAGAGTTACACGGTGAGCTTAACTCAACCTAATATTCATATTTGTTATTAAAAACAGTCAAACACAGTAAATAAAACTAATGGTCAACATGATGCATGGTGTTTGCCGAGTGCTGTAAATGATGATTTTTGCAGGTAACGAGCTGGTTGGACGATGCACAAAAAGCAGGAGGGAAAATGGGTCAAAAGAATCCCCAAAGCTCTTTTTGTGCCTTTTGCCCCCACCCTGGGTTACTCCGGCTCGAGGAGAGGGTTATTCTGGGAATTGTCACATAATGTTAACTGATCCTGACCAAGACAAACTTAAATAATGAGACGCACAAAACAAGCGCTGCACAGTGTACCTGGAGTACACAACAACTGGTAAGGTGATAAAATGTATAAAGAGAAAAAAAGAAGAGATTTATTTCAATTTGCATTCCTCTGCGTTCCGAAGACAGTTCTCATATTTAACCTCGGGATGCTTTTCATGGAGGTCGAGGAAAGATGGGAAGGGACATTCCTGAGGAGAATCACTCAGCAAAAAAAACCTCAACCAGACACACACACACACACACACACACACACGCTCTGTGTGGGTCTGCGTGGTGACACCACAGTTGTGTTACAAAAACGAGCCATTTAAACTGATGAAGATGAAGATTACTCACTCTGCTTCCAGTCAGGATTTGCATCAACGCCAATAAATATAAAAGCATAAAAGACGTATGGTTTGAATCCTGCAGCTGAAAGGATCTGTGTTGTCTGTTCACTTCTTAGAGGACAAACTTTGTTCAAGGAGACACCCCCTTTCCTTCACATTTAGAGGAATCGACCAGATTTTATAATGGACTCATATAAATGCAGCCCAGTTCACTCAGCTACGAGCCAAATGAAGTTCTTTACCTTTGATTGCTTTATTTTACTTTATATTGTTGGCACTTTTTTATCCTAAGTTTGAGCTGAACAGAAATAACGCCTTTTTTTTTCCACACCGCCATCAGTCTCCAGTTCATTGAACAGAAATGACTCAAGTCTCAAGGATTAATTACTCACTGTGTTCCAGAAAGTGAGCAAGGCCAGGGAGGTCACCGGGGTCGCTGAAGCTGCCCACACCGACACAAAGAGCTGCAGCAGACTGAAAACACACACACACACACACACAACTGAATCATCTTCTGAACTAACACGGACACTACAGCTCGAGCTGACTCAGTCAAAAGTTTTTAACATGACATTGGTAAAACACCAAATGTTGTACGGTAATTAAAACACGTGGGAAGCAAATTCTGACAGACGCGTAGAGAGAACAAACATGATTATGTAAGATAAGCACATGGACATGTTTAAATACTGTATTGAGTCATCAAAGTTTTCTTATGAGATACACACTGCGGTATACCCTCGACTAGATTATTAATCCATCACTGACCGACGCACAAAGAAACGCTGAAACTTTTAGAAGGAAAAAAACCTCTTGGGGACACAAGACCAACGCTTGACCCAAATATATCAAATGATCTTTGAAATCATAGAGTTGTATCCATTTTGGTCAATACTGTAATTAATAAGCATTGCTCACAATCTCTTTCAACATCATAAGAAGCCACACTCACGGTGTGACTTGGAGATTACTCTCATCTACTACCACACCACATTTGAGTTCAGCATCTGTAAACCTGGATGAGTTTAAGATATTTTGCTAACAGACAAACAGGGTTGATGCCAACAGGACTGCCATGGTTTGAAACAAAGATGTGCAGCACTTAAAGTACATCTTATAAATCAGTCCCAGCTACTACCACCACAACTGTTAGCTACATTTGTGTTGAACCAGCCGAGTAAAGCTACATTTGTGTTGAACCAGCTGAGTAAAGCTACATTTGTGTTGAACCAGCCGAGTAAAGCTACATTTGTGTTGAACCAGCCGAGTAAAGCTACATTTGTGTTGAACCAGCCGAGTAAAGCTACATTTGTGCTTCCTAAGGTCCTTTGGCTGCAGCCAGCTATAAATGAATCATCTCTAAAATCTGTGTACCGGTAGTGATTCATGAATTAAATGCATCCATAAGTTTTTAACACAAAGACAAGAAAATAAATCTGTTTATGATCAGATAGCAAAAAAGTTGTTTTGGGGGGGCAAAATTTATCAAATGCATTCAACCTTTATTTATACATGTTAGTCCGATTGAGCCTCAGGGACTCATTTACAAAAGAGACCTGATTTTAACAAAGAGTGATGACAACACCAGTGGTTCCCAACCCTGGTCCTTGAGGAACACCACTCTGCATGTTTTGTTTTTCTGCTCCAACACATCTGATTCGATGATTCAGGCAGTCAGGATGCTAAACTCTCTGCCTGCTCTGCCTCCCCTCCCACTTGTACTGCCTTAACACAAAATAAAAAAAATAAACACTTGTTCACTGATGATATTAGAACACCCAAATGCGACACAACGTAACCGGCATTTTTAAAGTTATACAAACAAAAAAAGGCAATCTGGCTGAGAATGAATAGCAGACGCAGACTGATGGTCCTGCTCCCTACGTCACATATGTTGCATTCGCATGTAGTCAGAATTTCCAGAGAGAAACTCGGTTTTTAATTTTAAATTAAATTTGAAAGGAATTTTCATTAATTTATCATTTTGTTTGCAAAAACGAACATAGTTGAATGATACAAGATGATGTCACCCCACCTTTAAAGCCACATAGAGAGGTCAAGGTCGAGATCTTCAGATCTTTTTGTAAGATATTCCAGGAAACAGGAGCCGAGTAGGAGAAGACCCTTTTGTCTAGTTCAGTTCTCACTGACTGCAGGTAATAATGTCCTGAGAGTGCACGCTGTAGCTGCACTCATGCAATAACATGTAGGAGGAGATGTATGAAGGCAGAAGACCAAGAAGTGAACCAGATTCCAAAAAAGTTGGGACACTAAACATTAACAAATTATGAATAAAAACTGAATGCAATGACGTGGAGATGGCAAATGTCAATATTTTATTCGCAATAGAACATAGATGACAGATCAAAAGTTCAATCTGAGTAAATGAAACATTTTAAAGGAAAAATATGTTGATTCAAAATTTCAATGTCAACAAATCCCCAAAAAGTTGGGACAAGTAGCAATAAGTGGCTGGAAAAAGGAAATTGAGCATATAACGAACAGCTGGAAGACCAATTAACACTAATTAGGTCAATTGACAACATGATTGGGTATAAAAAGAGCTTCTCAGAGTGTCAGTGTCTCTCAGAAGCCAAGATGGTAAGAGGATCACCAATTCCACCATTGTTGCGCAGAAAGATAGTGCAGCAATACCAGAATGGTGTTACCCAGCATAAAATAGCAAAGACTTTTAAGTTATCATCATCAACCGTGCATAACATCATCAAAAGATTCAGAGAATCTGGAACAATCGCTGTGCGTAAGGGTCAAGGCCGTAAAACTCTACTGGATGCTCGTGATCTCCGGGCCCTTAAACGTCACTGCACCTCAAACAGGAATGCCACTGTCAAGGAAATAACAGAATGGGCTCAGGAATACTTCCAGAAAGCATTGTCAGTGAACACAATCCACCGTGCCATCCGCCGTTGCCAGCTGAAACTCTACAGTGCAAAGAGGAAGCCATTTCTAAGCAAGCTCCACAAGCTCAGACGTTTGCACTGGGCCAGGGGTCATTTAAAATGGAGTGTGGCAAAATGGAAGACTGTTCTGTGGTCAGATGAGTCACAATTTGAAGTTCTTTATGGAACACTGGGACGCCATGTCATCCGGACCAGAGAGGACAAGGATAGCCCAAGTTGTTATCAACGCTCCATTCAGAAGCCTGCATCACTGATGGTATGGGGTTGCATGAGCGCTTGTGGCATGGGCAGCTTGCATGTCTGGAAAGGCACCATTAATGCAGAGACTATGTTCAGGTTCTAGAACAACATATGCTCCCATCTAGTGCTGGGCGATATGGAAAAAATCATATATCACGATATGGACTTTTTTATATCACAATAACGATATATATCACGATATACCACAATTAATTTAGTATGTTTTCAGTTATTCTTTGAAAAATATCACAAACTCACTTTACCTCACACTTTTTTGGATTCTGATGTGTTCTTTTTCGTGGTTCTTCTTCAGGTGATAGAATAGGTTGGTTGTGTTGGCGTCGGGCGAGGGAACGGCCTTGTGACAAAGTTTGCAGATTACCGTTTTCTGCTCCGTGTCAGACTTCTTGAATCCAAAATGTACCCAAATAACAGACGTTCCCCCTCTTTTTGGTAAAAGTTCTTCTTCTTGGGCTGCCTGTGCAGCAGTTTCTCCTTGTCCCCTGCGTCTCCATTGCTCTCGAGTTTAACAACGTAAAGCATGTGTCGCAAACCCGTGCGTCCGTCAAACATAAAGCAGCGCCGTCATGTCGCAAAACCACAATATGAAGCTTCTTTGCGAAAGTTATTTTTTATTCTTATTTATCACATATATAAACTGATTTTAAGCAAAGTGACAACACCAATACATTTCATCGTAACCTACTTTATTTATTTGCATGACTAATTAATAAAATTATTTTATAAACAATAGAGACGATAGAAGGTAAGTAGCACGATAGACACGTTTATATCGTCCCCACGATATATATCGTCATATCGCCCAGCACTACTCCCATCTAGATGTCATCTCTTTCAGGGAAGACCCTGCATTTTTCAACAAGATAATGCCAGACCACATTCTGCAGCAATCACAACATCATGGCTACGTAGGAGAAGGATCCGGTACTGAAATGTCCAGCCTGCAGTCCAGATCTTTCACCTATAGAGAACATTTGGTGCATCATAAAGAGGAAGGTGTGACAAAGAAGGCCCAAGACGATTGAACAGTTAGAGGCCTGTATTAGACATGAATGTAGAGCATTCCTATTTCTAAACTTGAGAAACTGGTCTCCTCTGTCCCCAGACGTCTGTTGAGTGTTGTAAGAAGAAGGGGGGATGCCACACAGTGGTAAAAATGGACTTGGCCCAACTTTTTTGGGATTTGTTGATACCATGAAATTTTGAAACAACATATGAAATTTTGAAACAACATATTTTTCCCTTAAAATGCTACATTCTCTCAGTTTAAACTTTTGATCTGTGATTTGTGTTCTATTCTATGTTAAATCACGCATCATCTTCAAAATTCTACTTCTCACGTTCAAATCTATCCACAACCTTGCCCCTCCTTATCTATCTGACCTCCTACAAATCTCCATCCCATCACGCTCTCTCAGATCCTCCTCTTCACTACATCTCCATGTACCCTCTGCCCACCTCTCCACCATGGGGAGCAGGACCTTCACCTGCTCTGCCCCTCACCTCTGGAACGCTCTACCACCAGACCTTCGAAACACCACCTCCCTTTCTCTGTTCAAGACTGCTCTGAAAACACATCTCTTTAGACTTAGCTTATTATCAACTTTACTAAATGTATTTTATATTCTTTATGTATTTTATATTTCAATTTGTTTTCTTGCTGTAAAGTGTCCTTGGGTGTGCTGAAAGGCGCTTTTAAATAAAATGATTATTATTAGTAGCATTAGAGGAAAGGAAAAGAAAAAAATGTATATTAGCATATAAAAATTGGGTATGTTTATTTGATATTTAAGATTGTATATATACTGGTACTTGGAAACATGAGTCTTCAGTATTATGTTTTGTGGTGAAATGTCTGTCTGAAATAACTTTATCATCATTATTATTATTATTCTGAATAAAATATTAGATGTTGGCACCTCCACATCATTGCATTGTTTTTATTCACAATTTGTTTAGTGTCCCAACTTTTTTTGA
>JBBPBX010041349.1:7847-20715 GCA_038048925.1 Garcialebias charrua
ATACATATATATACACAGTTTATATATATATATATATATTCTTTATATATAAATATGCACATTTATACAGTATAGGCTAAACATATTTATATAACAGCTAGCTTAAATGTTAATAAGCAATCCTCTCCAATCTTAAATTGTCAACACGAGCCATGTCTTCTCTGCTGAGGTCGTCTGAAGTTGAGCCCACACAGCAACCTCTGCTTCGTCTCCCACGTGACCTGCCTGATGTTCCACGCAAGCGGCTTCCTCTTCTTCGGACCGTAGAAGTCCCTCTGGGTGTAAATTCCTCGTTGGAGCCCATCGACAATGTTTCAAAACTCTAGCCGCATAACATGCAGATAAAATGTCACACTGCAGTAAAGTAAGAGCTAAAAAATAATTCTGTGGCTTATCATTTTGCTGAAATAATCGTCTTCTTACATTACATAAAGTATAAGCTGTAGCTACCGTTAGCTTGCTACACATAACTTATTGAAAGGGTTATACATAATTTACGCTACTTTATTACAAATACGCAAAGATTTGAGAAGCAAATAGTTCATTCTTACCGGTGACTGCGCGAATGCAACTCTGTTTACTAGCATGCACGTTCACGAGACAGGCCATGCTGTGGAGGAGGAGCTAAGGAGGCTGAGTTGCAGGTCAGCCGAGAGCAAGGGGGAGGGACCAGAAAGGTGTCTCCTTTCAAATTTTTTTCTAAGTCCAACGTTTTCCAGAAACGACACACAGCAGCTTTAATGCAACTTTAGGACTGGTACACAGCCAGTTTCACACCTAGCAGGAATGTGGCCCATCTTATCTGTGAATTAGGCCCTGTACACACGTAGCCTGGTGTTTGAAAAACGAATATCTGCGCAAAAAAAATCTCCGTACATACATGTTTGGATATTTTAAATATTCGTCTACATGTCCCCGTTTATTTTCACCACAGAGCGTTGTAAAGAATAAGCCGAACCCATAGGTGGCAGTGTAGTGCTGTCACAACCCTTCAACACAGCCACAACTTCCTGTTATTTTTCTTTCGTTTGTGTGGACAGACCGCGAGGTTGAACTACTTTTAAATACCGTGTTGGAGTACAAAGTTAATAAAACGCAGGAAAATGTCGACTGGGAATCATGTCAGAGCAGGTATGTTGACATTTTAGTGTTTTTTTCCGCCGAGCATTATGGGACGTCAGCGCCGCTCCAGCTGGAGCAGAAACCTCCGGTTCTGAAAGTCCACACGCAGACTCGAACGCGTAGAATTCTCAAATTTCCACTTTGGTCTGAGTTTTATTATTATTCGTTTATAGTTAAATAAACCGGAGTTCACGTGTGGCTGAAAGGCCAAACCACATGATAAACTGTTCGGTTTTACTGATATCCGGCTACGTGTGTACAGGGCCTTAGATTAACAAAGACCTTAACAAACCCCTACTGTAAGGTGTGATAATAAAGCTTACCTCAGCTTTATAACCTGAACCCCACACTCCCTGTTCTTTGAACTGAGAAAACCTCTCAGATGAGAAGCTAAACGTCTTCTGTTACAAATAAAGTCGTTTTTGTCTTGAACTTTTTTGAATTTACCAGGTCCTGGATGATTGAGCATTTTCACCAGCTTATCGGTTTATTTTAATATTTGAAAAAACATATGGTGCCAACCTGTAATCACAAACGATATTTGTTACCATATCACCCACACCTGTTGCTCAGGGACAAGTTGCTGGCTGTCTTGACCCATGAAGGTTTTCATAAATAAAATTGAATATTAATGCCATGTTGTCATTTTTAAGTTTGTGTTCACACATTTTTGGAAATATGGTAATGTTAGATAATTTTGAACAACATAATACACATCGTCTGCCAACAATATTGTGTTTAACACCAGTACTAAATGAAGAAACTTGTAATGGTATGTTATGAAGACCAATAAGCAGAAATGAAAATTAAACTTTTCTAATGGGCTTCACATAGTAAATGCTTTAAAAAGTTGAATATTTTAATCAATATTGAGTCCCTAACATTGTTTCAATATAAAATCAACACAAATGTAAATGTAGATTACCATTTACTGTAGATGATGGTTGAATCAACATTGATATAGTATCAGTTATGGTTGAAAACCTAACGTTGATTCAAAGTCAAAGTCAAAGTCAAAGTCAACTTTATTGTCAGAACTGCAATATGTACAGGACATACACAGGACCGAAATTGCGTTTCTCTCAGTCCCTCGGTGCAACAGTAACCATCTAAACACTAAACACTAAAACATTTAATACACATAAGCATAAAATAGTAAAAAAGTGTAACACTGTCCTGAGTTTTTTCATAATAGTATAAAAGTATGAAAATTTACACCAACACTGAAACACCAAACACCCCTAAAACACCAAACACCCAATGAACATAAGCATAAAATGAAATAATAAAAGTGTAATACTGTCCTGAGTTTTTGCATAGTAGTATGAAAAGTATAAAAACGTAAATCTATAAAATAAACTGAAGTTTCTAGCGTTGACATTTGCAAAGAGTGGCACAGCAGCATATAAGTTAATGTACACAGTATATGTATGAGGTAGTTGATGTTGGTATAGAGGCAAAGTGGCATATGCAGTGAGGCACATAAGGCACATTTGGCATCCTTAGATAAGGCTAGTCAGAGAATGCTGTATATGTATCTGCAGTAGTGTAGATAAAAGTAGTGTAAATGTAAACAGTAGTAATAAATGTAAAGCAGTAGTAATAAATGTAAACAGTATTAATAAATGTAAACAGTGAATGTAAACAGTAGTATGACTATAGGCAGTAATGTAATACAAACATTAGTGCAAATATGAGAAGTAGTGCAAACTGAATGAACACATGACCGAGAGTTTAGTGAATAACCCGTTTGATGACACAGAGTCCAGTGTTAAAAACTTTGTGTTGAGTGGTAATGTGTGAGAAAGTTTTTTGTGTTAAGGCAGTTCAAATGGGAGGGGAGGCAGAGCAGGCAGAGTGTTTAGCATCCTGACTGCCTGATGAACAGAGCTGTCTCTCAGTCTGCTGGTTCGAGCCTGGAGACTCCTCAGTCTCCTCCCTGATGGCAGCAGTCTGAAGCAGCTGTGTAGTGGGTGTGTGGGATCACCTGCCATGCAGTGGGCTTTCCGAGTGAGGCGTTTGCTGTGTAAGTCCTGCAGTGAGGGCAAGGAGGTGCCGACGATCTTCTCAGCTGCTTTCACGATGCGCTGGAGGCTCTTGCGGCATAAGTCACCAACCACTTTTATAATTTTAATGTCAGGCTTCAACATTGATTCAATATTTCTGCCTAACCATATTTCAACGCTGATTCAATCGTATTTTGCTGTCTGGGAAGAGAACTCTGCACTACAGAGACAACAAATTCTGCAGTCTTTCGCCCTCCTCGGATGGCATTAATTTGGCCAATTAATTAAGTTCTAATGTTTAAAATCTTGGTGTTATTTTTGATCAGGACATGTCTTTTATCCCCCACATTAAAAAGTTATTAGAACTGTCTTCTTCCACCTGTTTATTATTGCTAAAATTAGAAACATCTCATCTAAAAATTATGCAGAAAAACTGGTTCATGCATTTGTCAAGTCTAGGTTCGACTATTGCAATGGTTTATTATCTGGGTGTCCAAAAACCTCCAGTTTTAGCTTCTCTCCATTGGCTCCGTCAAGTCCAGAATTGAATTCAAAATCCTACTTCTAACCTACAAAGCTCTCAACAACGTAGCTCCATCTTATATACATACCTTATTGTTCCATATTTTCCCAACAGATCACTTTGTTCTTAGACTGCAGGCATATTTGCGGTCCTAGTTTCCAAAAACAGAATGGGAGGCAGAGCTTTCATTTATTAGGTTCCTCTCTTGTGGAACCAACTTCCAGTTTCTGTCCATATGATTGACACGTTGTCCAGTTTTAAGACTGGGATTAACTTTCCTTTTTGATAAGTCCTAGTCGGTTTGATTTTCTGACCTATTCTTTATCCTATGCTGCTATAACCTTAGACTACTGTAGAACAAATTGACCTCATTTCACCAAACGAACAGTTACAAATACAGTACTTATAAAAATAGTTTGTATCCATTCATTATCTTTTACCCGCTTCTTCCATTTTGGGTCACGGGGGTCACCGGTGCCCATGTCCAGCAATCACTTTGCAAGAGGCGGGGTACACCCTGGAGGGGTCGCAAGTCCATCACAGGGACACAGAGACAAACGAGACAAACAATCATTAATTCTCTCACTCACACCTAGAGACAATTTAGAGTTACCAATCAGTCTAACATGCATGTTTTTGGTCTGTGGGAGGAAACTGGAGTACCCGGAGAAAACCCACGCATGCATGGAGAGAACATGCAAACTCCACCCAGAAAGGCCCCCGGACCAGGATTTGAATCAGGGGCCTGCTCGCTGAGAGGCAGCAGCTCTACCAGTTGCGCCATCGTGCTGCCACGGTGTTTGTATAGTAGTATAGGTACCGGTAGTTTGTATTTGTATTATTTTTTAAACGTTTTTTTCTGTCTCATCTTTCCACGTAGAGAAAATTTGATGACCTCCATCCTGTGCCTGTCGTGTGTTTGTTTTCTCCTTCCTGTCCTTTCAAATACGGCTGGTGGAAACAAATGGCCGCTTGTCCTGAGCCTCAGACGCGGTCCGTGGCATGTGCGAACTGAGCGGCCGCACAGGGCGCCATCCAGCAGGGGGCGGCATAAGAGGAGACCCCGCTCCTCGTTTTTTTATTTATTTAAATCTTTTACAACTTTTGTTTTTAACAACATAACACAGAACACTACCGCGCTGCTCCTGGGCCGCCCCACCCTTAATTTATTCACATGTCCTCAGTTTAATCACCGCAGCAGCTGCTGGGTGCATTTCCTCAACCCAGGTCGTCCGCCCCCTCCACTTTCAGTTTCGGTTTTGTTACGGAGGTGACACTACGTGCGGTCAGTGGAAAGATGGAAGAGAGGAAGAGTGAAGAGAAAGATTAAAAAGAGAGAGGCTCTGGAAACAGACACAGCTAAATGTGCAAACATTGACACATTTTTCACTCAAACAGCTGCAGTTTGTTAATGAGAGATCAAACAGGTAAGACATGCTGTTGAATTTTGCTGCAAAACACCGTTCAAGTTAATTATCAAGTCAATGAATTTTGTGGTGTGTAGCATTGTGACATAACATACTGTTAAATAATTTAAATAATATTATATGAGTCTGGATGAAGACCTGCTCTATATGAAAAGTGCCCTGAAATGTTAGATAACCCTTTAATGAAATTGGCCTGAATTGATCATAAGTCTTTGTAAAAAGGGGAGATTTGTGCAGTTATGACAATTTTTTAAACGTGATTTAGTGTCAGGAGTGATGAGGGGATTGTTCCTGTCAGTATGAAGGAACAGGTGAGCTGTTCTGTGTGTGAACAAACAAGCATTAGTTCCAATATAAACACTTTCTAAACGACAGTAGTGACATTGTTATCATTATTAATAATAATAATAACTTTTATTTATAACGCACTTTACATCAAACAGATCTCAAAGTGCTACAATGAAAAATAAAATCAAGATAAAAATCAACCACAAATGCAACAAAGAAGAGGAACAACCAAGAGGATGGAGCCTCACAGATGATTGCATCAAAAACTTAAAATTCACAAAATGCAGATAAAATACTCAAAAAACTGGGTGCAATAAAAAACAAAAGCACAATTAATTATTTAAAAAACTGGATAAAAAGAAAGGTTTTAAGACCTTTTTTAAAACATGTCACGGTCTGTGGGGCCCTCAGATATGAGGGCAGGGCGTTCCACAGCCGAGGGGCAGCGCAGGAGAAAGCCCGGTCTCCCATTGTGCGAGACCGAGACCTGGGAGTGAGAAGAAGATGGGTGTTGGAAGAGCGGAGAGTGCGGGAAGGACAGTGAGGGGTGAGAAGTTCTTTTAAATAGGATGGTGCATTACCGTACAGGCACTGGAAGGTGAGCAGATAAATTTTGTATGTGATCCGGGCAGAAACAGGAAGCCAGTGTAGTGAACGCAGTACAGGAGTGATGTGTTCATACTTACGCACTCTCATCAGGACCCTGGCAGCGCTGTTCTGGACATACTGTAGTTTTTGTATGTTCTTGCCAGGAATCCCGAAGAGAAGTGCATTGCAGTAATCCAGTCTGGAGGAGACAAAGGCATGGACGAGCTTTTCTGCATCAGTGAGGGACAGTGTAGACCGAAGCTTTGCAATATTTCGAAGATATAAATATAAAGTTATATATATATGTTTATGTTTATGTTTATGTTTATTAAATTTGTTCATTTTTTTACAAAAGAAACAATACAAGGCAATCTCATAATGATAGTGTACAAAATGTAAAAAAATGAAAGGTGGCAGAAAGAAGAATAAATCTTATTATATCTGCCCCTTATCTCCAACAATCAGATTAAACAACAGTAGTCAAACCATGTAAACAATAATAATCTTCAACCAACTTTTTCCAACAATCAGGTTAAACAATAATATTCTTCAACCAACAGTACAAAATGACTAATTCTTTTTAGTTTTCTAACTAATACAGTACAAAATGACTAACACTTTCTAATTTTCTAACTAATACAATACACATTACGTTATTTCACATATATTTTTTTAACATATTTGTTTTGATCATTTTTTTAAATGTAAACATTGACTTGGCATTTTTAACTACATTCTCCAAGCCATTCCATAATCTAATTCCCTGAATTGAGGTAGAACGTCCCTTCAAACTGGTTCTGAATTGTGGTTTTACAAACAACTCTGTTCCCTTAAGATTATAACAACTTTGTCTTTTAACAAAGTGCATTTGGATATTTAAAGGTAATGCATTATTTTGAGCTCTATACATAACTGATAAAATATTATAGTCTACCAAATCATGGAACTTCAGTAATTTTAGTTGATAAAATAATGTACTTGATGGATGACGGTAATGCTTTCTAGTGATAATTCTTACAGCTCTTTTCTGTAATACAAAAATAGGCTTTGTGATTGTTTTACACGCATTCCCCCAAACATCAATACAATAGATTAAGTGTGGAACAATGATTGTGTTATACAACAAATACAGAGCTTTATCATTCAATAGGTCTCTGACTTTGTACAGTACTGCTATCGATTTAGCTATTTTTATTCTTACAGAATTTATGTGTTGTTTCCATGTCAGTTTGTCATCAATGATAACACCCAAAAACTTCACCTCATTCACTCTACAAATCTCAACATCCTCAATTTTGAGTGGAACATCGACAGTTTTCTTTCTATTACCGAATAACATGTAATTAGTTTTCTCTAGATTTAATGATAATTTATTTATTTTAAACCAAGTTTGTATCTTGACAAATTCTGTCTTTATCAATTCGTCCTCTCTACTCGACTAAAAGCGTCCTCTCTACTCAGCCGCCATCTTGGAGCTCTTTCAAAGGTGAGTTGTGGATCAAAAATAACACCAAGATTGGTGACTGTATTGGAAAGAGAGATGTTCTGGCCAGAAAAAGTGATACTGAGGATTTTTTGTTGTTGAATTTAAATTAAAAGTAAGATAATAAATACATAAAGCAATGAAAGGGAATAGTATGAAAGTAATATGAAATAAGCCTGCATATTTTACCATTGAAAACATATTAATTGGTTAAGTCAAAATGTGTTTTCCATATCAAATGTACTAAATCTTTACAGATTATTGTCCTGATGCAGGCTCAATAAATGTAGTCCTCTGGACAGATTCTTCTTTGTATCAAAAAAACTTCTTCAGTCTGAGGATCTGTGACAAACTCAGTCATTGTTCCTCCTTGATAGAGAGGAACGATGGTTTGAGAGAGGAGTAAAGGAGGCCATCTTTGTGAAAATAAACCGTCCATCATTAAATCAGAATTGAAAAAGACTTCTGGACAGAAGTCGAAACGTTTTCTGCAACAAATAAAGTCCAGTTGATCCTGTATTGAACGCCTTTTTTGAGTCCATCATTAAACAGAGGTGGAGGCCTCCGTGTTCAACTGTCTGTCCCCCTCTTACAATGCTGTGATTGCTAGTATCTTACTGTTCATGTAAAATATTTGATAATGTTCTTATAGAAACAATTCTTGAATAATGTTCATAATGTGTTAATGCTACATGTTTGTCTCAGGCTACTTCTTGTTCTGCCATTAACTCTAAATACTTATTGAATAGTTTATATATGTAGATAAAACTAGATGTTGAACAACCCATTAAAATACACCAGAATGCAGGAAATGGCATCTATGTTATTCAAAATTTTCTGGGAGAGGACCCCCACTGGAAACCTAGCCGGGGGGCACCATTGGGGTTGCTCGCACAGGGCGCCAAATAGGCCAGGACCACCTCTGCCGAGCCTGGTTCTGCTGGGTTTCTTCTTCATGAGGGAGTTTTTCCTTTCCACTGTTACCGCTGTGCTTGCTTAGGATGGGAGACCGCGATGAAGTGACATTGATATTTGACATGATATTTAGCAATAGAGAGATTCCTACAGATGTGTTTGTGATTAAGCGTGTGACAGAGGTCAAATTCCTGGCTGTTACTCTTGATGAAAATATAAACTGAAAACCACATCAATAGTTTAAAGATAATAATAAAGGATAATTGCATTATTATATAAAGTGAAAGACTCATTAAATGATGAAGCATTGTTGATATTGTATAATTCACTCATCATTCCCTATTTGACCTATTGTGTAGAAGTTTGGGGGAATGACTGTAAATTGTATACTAATTCTATTTTTATTCTGCAAAAAAGAGCTGTTAGAATTGTAAGTGGAAAACGCTACAGAGATCCAACAAATCCATTGTTCTGTAACTTAAAATTACGAAATTTCACAACTTGTTGGACTATTATATTCTCCAAGTTATGTTTAAAATACACAACAGTATGTTACCAATGTGTTTGCAAAAAAATTTTTATTAAAAGGGACAGCATTTATAATTTGAGAGGATCAGAGATAAATTAAAAAAAAGAACAAAGTCAGAACTAAACAAATGGATCGTTGTATTTCTGTTTATGGAACAAATCTGTGGAACAGCCTGTCTAAAGAAACCAAAGAGGTCAGATCTATTTTTACTTTTAAGAAAATGATCAAATATAATTTTCTTTCAAGGTACAATGAAGTATATTGATTCAGAGTTCTGTATCGTAACAAAGATAATGTTTGTTTGTTTTCTTTATATATACACATTGCCTGTTTTGTGTTCAAAGATGTGTCTACAAGGATGGTTGATTGAAACTTGGTTGCTTGTGGTCTAGTAGATTGACTTTTGGGGAAAGGGGTTGACTACCGGTATATAAGATTTTTTTCTTCACACTACTTTTCATTAGGGATGCACCGATCCACATTTTCTTACTTCCGATCCGATCCCGATACTTAACTCTGGGTATCGGCCGATGCCGATCCAGTTCCGATATCATCATCACTGATTTTATATGAGGCTGTAATAACGAATTTCTTGAACGGAGAGCACATGTGTTACACCATATTCTGTGACTACCGTCTTAACAATGTGTGAGTAAAGGTTGTGTGGCATGATTTTGGAACTATGCATAATGTGGCAGAGTAGCTACTCAGCTTTGATTTTTTTGTACACAGATGCTTCGAATAATATATAAAACTATTTTTAAATAAAATAGTTCTCTTCAGAGCGTCGCAGTTTTCGGGTGGAGAAAGGAGGGGTCAAACGCCGATGCATTTTATGACTCAGTCGCCAGAACGCACTTTGTAAATACATGTAACTATGGCAGAGACAAACCGAGGAATTGAGCAATTTAAGTGAAAATTTGAGCGATTTGTCTTCAGTTTGGGAAGCCGAAGTTAGTTCGAGTGATGAACAAGAAACAGCTGGTTCTAATTTAGGTCTGCACCCATATTTATTTGACTCTTACCATTCAGTGAACGAGGGGAAATCAGACATTTCAGATGAGCAAAGTTCCGAGGGTGAAGTGCTGGAACCCGATCGTAGTCGTCTACAGAGCTGGCGATGTTAGAACACCCAAATATGACACAACGTACCGGCATTTTTCAAGTTATACAAAAGAAAATAGGTGATCTTGAAGACAATGACACTACATGCTAATAGCAGCGGCAGACAACCGTGCTGGTCCCTACGTCATGACGTCACATGCGTAAGTACCCGGATGTCCCTTGATGAAACACGGCGCCAATTTTAAAATCACTTTTAAATCAAATTTTCACAGATTTATCATTTTGCTTGTAAAAACGAACATAGTTGAATGATACAACATATATATGTTGTGCAACTTTATGTATACAGTACAGTAGTTCCAAAATCATGTCACACCACCTTTAAACCCAATGAAGACACTCTGAGCCTCACAACAGGAAACAAACTTTGATAGCACACAAGAGGCAGGTCTATATCACAGACGTCCATCTCACTCATGGTGCAGCCCGGAACACTAACAGACCGCTAAGCATTATGGAAAATCAACACAGTCCACTCCCAGTTTTGTTTCGTTTTTGATTGTGGCACTTTGCCCCACTCCCCTCAGGACGGAGGTTGAGGAGCATCAAATGTAGAACCACTAGACTGAGGAACAGCTTCTACCCTGAGGCTGTTAGACTCATGAATAAATAAATAATGAGAATAAACACTGCAAAATATCACATCATGCTGATGCTGATCTGTTTTCTTGTTGCTGTGTTCATTTGTGACCATCTGCTCATACAGACTCATGTTCGTGCTGCTGTTTAATGATGTTTTTCCACTACATTAGAGCTTAGTGTATTACTAGTTGATGTTTTTCTTAGTTAATTCCAGATGTTATTACTGTTTTTCTCTTGCATTTGTTGTTGGATGTAACTGGGACCCTCTGTACATAATCTCGTTTTCATCACATGTACCACATGCGGTGCAAATGACAATAAAGACTCTCTGACTCTGACTCTACGAGTTGTAATTCTTGTTGGTTTTGATCAACGGATACAGACTTAAACTATATATTGAATTTATAAACGTAAATTCAATGTATAGTTTACATCTGTATCCGTTGATCAAAACCAACAAGAATTACAACTCATAGTGCCACAATCAAAAACTAAATTTAAAACGGGGAGTGGACTGTGCTGATTTCCCATAATGCTTAGCGGTATGTTAGTGTTCCGGGCTGCACCATGAGTGAGATGGGCGTCTGTGGTATAGACCTGCCTCTTGTGTGCTATCAAAGTTTGGGTGTTTCCTGTTGTGAGGCTCAGAGTGTCTTCATTGTGTTTAACTCACAGAATGTTAAGACAGAAGTCACAGACTGTGGTGTAACACACGTGCTCTCTGTTCAAGAAATCCATTGGAAGCCAACGTGCATCATGGATTGGAAATATCGGCAGGTTGGATCGGAAAATCCGATACGTAAATTATGCTGGTATCGGAGGCCGACACAGATACTGGATCGGACCCATCCATACTTTTCATTCAGAACTTTTGTTTTATGTCAACGTGTGACATATTTATTTTAAACTGTAAATGAAAGAAATAAATTAAATAAAAAATGAAAACTCAATCAATCTGGTGGATCCTTAGAAAAAAAAATGTTAACAGACCTTATATGTATGTGAATGTTTCTGTACAGTGCCCAGAGACAACTTGTGTTGGGATTTGAGGTAATATAAACAAACTGAATTAAATTTTTTACAAGTGGTAATGATATGGTATGCCCTCTTGAGGACCCTAGTGAGGGTTAAAAGGTGGTCCAGTGTTCTACAGCCAGGATGGAACCCACATTGCCACTTGATTGTTATGTGCTGCTGGTTCTCCATGTTTCTGATCGAGCTGCTGATTTATTTCACGCTGCTGTACTCACCTGCTCACACGTTTGTGCTGCTGTTTTTTAGTGTATTGTTATTGTACTACAGGGTATTTGGGCATAGCATATTCTTAGTTTAGCATACTCTTAGGCGGTCCAAGCCGGAACAAAGACAAATAACAATCTGGCCTCAAGATAGTTCCCCCTTGTTGAGAGACTGTTTTGAGAGGACAAACTGGTCTGTTTTCAGGGAAGCGGCCACTGATGGAAGTTCAGTGGACATGGAACTGTATGCTTCCTCAGTCCTGGGTTACATCAGTACATGCTCTGAGAATGTATCCATAAAAAAATATGTTAAATCCTACCCGAACCGGAAACCTTGGTTAAATAGAGAAGTTCACGCCTTGTTAGCAGCCAGAGACACTGCATTCAAGTCAGGAGATAAAGTGGAGCTGAGGAAAAGCAGGAATGAACTGAAGGATGGCATTAAGAAGGCCAAGGCCACGTATGCACAGAGGATCGAGGGACAGTTCACCTCACAAGACCCACGGAGCATGTGGAAGGGTATTAAATGCATAACAGATTACAAAGGCAAGAACAAACAATGCCCCAGGGACCCATCTCTGCCTGATGCCCTCAATAAGTTTTATGCACGTTTTGATGATCCAAACAGACCAGCTAGCACCAGACTCACCTCATCACCAGATGAAGAGCATCTCAGAGTGACCGCAGCAGAAGTGAGAGGCAGTCTCAGAAAGATTAATCCTCATAAAGCAACCGGACCAGACAACATCCCAGGGAAAGTTCTGAAGGAATGTGCGGACCAGCTCTGTGAGGTGCTGGCTGACATCTTCACCACCTCACTTGCACTGGAGTCAGTTCCCACCTGCCTGAAGACCGCCACCATCATCCCAGTCCCAAAGAGCTCCACAGTGACTGGTCTGAATGACTATAGACCGGTGGCCCTCACCCCGATAGTCGCTAAATGTTTTGAGAAACTGGTCATGTCCCACATCAACAACCGTCAACATCAACGAGGACCCTCATCAATATGCATACCGTGAGAACCGATCAACAGAGGACGCCA
>JBBPBX010041350.1:5175-28914 GCA_038048925.1 Garcialebias charrua
GTCTCATTAAGTCATGAGGACTCATTTTCAAGACAGACCTACATACAATATACAACAATAAAAAGCAACTAAAATAAAATATGTTAGCAGTGAGGTTCTCTTAGCAGCATGGTCCTGTTAGCAGCATGGTCCTGTTAGCAGTGTCGTCCTGTTAGCAGCATGGCCGTGTTAGCAGTATGATACTGTTAGCAGTGTGGTCCTGTTAGCAGTGTGGTCCTGTTAGCAGTGTCATCCTGTTAGCAGCATGGCCATGTTAGCAGTATGATACTGTTAGCAGTGTGGTCCTGTTAGCAGTGTGGTCCTGTTAGCAGTGTCATCCTGTTAGCAGCATGGCCGTGTTAGCAGTATGATACTGTTGGCAGCATGGTCCTGTTAGCAGTGTGGTCCTGTTAGCAGCATGGTCCTGTTGGCAGCATGGTCCTGTTAGCAGTTTGGTCCTGTTAGCAGCATGGTCCTGTTGGAAGCATGGTCCTATTAGCAGAGTGGCTCTGTTAGCAGTGAGGTTCTCTTAGCAGCATGGTCCTGTTAGCAGCATGATCCTATTAGCAGAGTGGCTCTGTTAGCAATGAGATTCTCTTAGCAGCATGGTCCTGTTAGCAGCATGGTCCTGTTGGCAGCATGGTCCTGTTGGCAGCATGGTCCTGTTAGCAGCATGGTCCTGTAAGCAGTATTATACTGTTAGCAACATGGTCCTTTTGGCAGCATTGTCCTGTTAGCAGCATGGTCCTGTTAGCAGCATTGTCCTGTTGGCAGCATTGTCCTGTTAGCAGCATTGTCCTGTTAGCAGCATTGTCCTGTTAGCAGCATTGTCCTGTTGGCAGCATTGTCCTGTTAGCAGCATTGTCCTGTTAGCAGCATTGTCCTGTTGGCAGCATTGTCCTGTTAGCAGCATTGTCCTGTTAGCAGCATTGTCCTGTTGGCAGCATTGTCCTGTTAGCAGCATTGTCCTGTTAGCAGCATTGTCCTGTTAGCAGCATTGTCCTGTTAGCAGCATTGTCCTGTTAGCAGCATTGTCCTGTTAGCAGCATTGTCCTGTTGGCAGCATTGTCCTGTTAGCAGCATTGTCCTGTTAGCAGCATTGTCCTGTTAGCAGCATTGTCCTGTTGGCAGCATGGTCCTATTAGCAGAGTGGCTCTTTTAGCAGTTAGGTTCTCTTAGCAGCATGGTCCTGTTAGCAGCATGATCCTATTAGCAGAGTGGCCCAGTTAGCAGTGAGGTTCTCTTAGCAGCATGGTCCTGTTAATAGCATTGTCCTGTTTGCAGCATGGTCCTGTTAGCAGCATTGTCCTGTTAGCAGCATTGTCCTGTTAGCAGCATGGTCCTATTAGCAGCATTGTCCTGTTGGCAGCATGGTCCTATTAGCAGAGTGGCTGTTTTAGCAGTGAGGTTCTCTTAGCAGCATGGTCCTGTTAGCAGCATGATCCTATTAGCAGAGTGGCTCTGTTAGCAGTGAGGTTCGCACAGTCCTGTTAGCAGCATGGTCCTGTTAGCAGCATGGTCCTGTTAGCAATTTGGTACTGTTAGCAGCATGGTCCTGTTAGCAGCATGGTCCTATTAGCAGAGTGGCTCTGTTAGCAGTGAGGTTCTCTTAGTAGCATGGTCCTTTTAGCAGCATGGTCCTGTTAGCAGCATGGTCCTATTAGCAGAGTGGCTCAGTTAGCAGTGATGTTCTCTTAGCAGCATGGTCCTTTTAGCAGCATGGTCCTGTTAGCAGTGTGGTCCTGTTAGCAGCATGGTCCTGTTAGAAGCATGGTCCTGTTGGCAGCATGGTCCTATTAGCAGAGTGGCTCTTTTAGCAGTTAGGTTCTCTTAGCAGCATGGTCCTGTTAGCAGCATGATCCTATTAGCAGAGTGGCTCAGTTAGCAGTGAGGTTCTCTTAGCAGCATGGTCCTGTTAATAGCATGGTCCTGTTAGCAGCATGGTCCTGTTACGCCAAAATTACACCACACGCGTTACGGCTCCGCCCCGCTCCGGTCCGACCTCCGCAGCAAATACGCACCCATTATAATCAATGACAGAGTTTACACTGGCTCCGCACGGCGGCGGCGAGCTGCGGAGAGCGGACGGCAGTCCGTCAAAATTAGAAATTTTTCTATTTCTGCCGGACGCCGGAGCTGTGCCGGAGTCAACTTTTGAAGATTACGTCGCACCAACAGGAAAAGGAACGAGCACAACTTCCGTATTTACAAAATAAAATCACCACGGGCGGACTTAATCCTAGCTCTATACGGATTTATTTGTACAAAAATGCTGTCAAACTATCATTTATGACTACGCCTACAAACGCAATACAAGAAATAAATAAAGTATTTTATTCTGAAATGTAATACATCACTTCCTGTTGCTCAAACCATGTCCTGTCGCTCATTTACGAGAGAAGATCAAGGCAGCAGTCTCTACTGTTGTTCTCCTTCTTCCACCGAATGAATTGTTTTGTTCTGACTTACTTATTTATCACTTGATTTATCGCGCGATCCCGCAAATCCCGCGCATGCGTCTAGGAGCGGCGCATGCAGGCGGACCTGAGCTGAGCGGAGGTAGTGGAAATTGGAGTTTGAGACGCTCAGCTGCGACCTGCGGAGCGGAGCGGACCGTATGTAGTGTAATTTTGGGGTTAGCAATATGCAGTGGTGGGCAACGCTAATCCAAAAATTAGTTCCACAATTTCTAAAACGCTTATTAATTTATTTAGGTCCACAATTTCAAAAGCACAAATGTCTTGTGAAAATTAGGGGAAGCTAATTTAAACCGCTATTTATATTCAACATTTGGAAGCCAGCAAGTAATGTAATATTTGCACTACACTGCCAACTAGTGGTGCATGAATACACCTTATCTTACCTCTTAACACCGATTCGCCCGGGATGTCATCTCCTAACATACACTTTTCGCTCAAGGTACAAAAATGTAAAAATGTTTAATGTGTTGACTTCATTTAATGTATCGATAAAGTTATTTTAACTGTTTTCTGGAAAACTGGAGCATTGCAATGCATTATGGGGCACTGCAGCAGAGCATGAAGAAGGAACCAAAACTTTCCTTGATGTTGTTGCTCCATTTGACCACTAGATGTCTGTCTTTATCAGCATAAGATAAGAGCTTTAAATAATTTATTTTCATTCATTCAACCAACCTTATATTATTTTTATTTTTTTATTTAATTTTGAACTCATTGGTTTGGAAGGAAGCTGACATATTTTTATTTTATTTTTAAAATAATTTCTGCCTCAGACTCCAATCATTTATGATGTTCAAAAAAGCTTTCAGTGTGTAACTTTTATAAATTTGGTATAGTATGTAGCATTTTTATTTCCATTCATTCACCAATTTATTGTACCGGTTTTTATATTTTCTGTCCTGTTAAGCACCTTGGTCAATGCAAGGCATTGTAGGAAGGTGCTATACAAATAAAGTTTATTATATTATAGTTTATTATTTAATGATTTATTTTTTATTACTTGGAAATAAAAATGTGGTTAAGACATGTAAATAGTTATAGTATAAAATTCACAGTAAATCTTTTTAAAGGGCCGTATACAGTATATACTGTGAATACTTGACCCGACGAGTTCAAGAGGAAAGTGAACGCATGGGACTGTACCTCAACATCAAGAAAACAAAAGTAATGACAACGGCGTGCAATGATGCAGTAAACATCAAGATCAACGATGAAAAGATCGAGCCAGTCCAAGATTTCATCTTCCTGGGAGCCAAAATTGACCGAAACGGCGAATCCGGACCAGAGATCAAAAGGCGGATTGCACTCGGCCGGGCCGCAATGCAAGGAATGGATAAAGTCTGGAAGAGCAAGGACGTGAGCATTGCGACGAAAACGAGACTCGTCAACGCCATTGTCTTTCCCATAGCAACATATGGATGTGAAAGTTGGACAATCAGGAAAGCGGAAAGAAGAAAAATCGACGCTTTCGAACTCTGGTGTTGGAGAAGACTACTGCGCATACCCTGGACATCGCGGACAACAAACAAGATTGTCCTGGACCGTATCAAGCCGAAAATGTCGCTTGAGGGCAAAATTGTCAAACAGCAACTGTCCTTTTTCGGCCACGTTATGCGCGCAAAATCACTGGAGACTTCGATGATGCTGGGCAAAGTGAGCGGGACGAGAAGAAGAGGATGGCAAAGAATACGCTGGCTTGATACAATCAAATCGGCCACCAGCAAGACGATCGCAGAACTCAAAGTAATCGTTGAGGACAAGAACGCTTGGAGAGGACAGATCCATAAAGTGGCCGAAAGTCGACTTCGACTAAATGGCTAATCATCATCATACAGTACACTTACTGCATTTATCATAACGTCTAATGTCAGCTTGTTCTGTATTTTTTTTAAGTACAGTATTTGAAACAGCAGTGAAAACAAAATTTGTGTGGAGGAACACTCATTTATTTGCAATAATAATAAAGTAAATCTACATGCAGATATATAGAACTTCTTCGTCTACTCACTGTTCGAACAATAAGCCTGCAGAGAAAAACACCCTGGCGGCTGCTAAATGGCTGCTAACTTGACCAATCATGTCTTTCTTGTCACATGACAGGTAGTAGTAGCCAATAGCCAGGGCCCCTTAGGGCGGGTCCCGCTCATAAATCAACCAACCGGACGACTGCTCACGGACCACATCAGGATATGGTCCGTCTGTTAGCAGTTTAAAAGCCTGTAAAATAGTTTTTTTTTTTCGTTTTTACTGATAGATAATTAGTTATTAACAGTAATGCATTTTACATAAAAATAGCGCAAATCCGCATATGAATTATAAAAGTTAGTCAAAACGCTGTTACGCTGACAAAAACGTTAGGTCCGCTGTAAGCGGATTAGCGCATTAGCGGTCCCAAGCGGTCATGTGCCCACCTTTGGCAATATGGTACTGTTAGCAGCATGGTCCTGTTAGCAGCATGGTCCTATTAGCAGAGTGGCTCAGTTAGCAGTGAGGTTCTCTTAGCAGCATGGTCCTGTTAGCAGCATGGTCCTGTTGGCAGCATGGTCCTATTAGCAGAGTGGCTCTTTTAGCAGTGAGGTTCTCTTAGCAGCATGGTCCTGTTAGCAGCATGGCCCTGTTAGCAGCATGGTCCTGTTGGCAGCATGGTCCTATTAGCAGAGTAGCTCAGTTAGCAGTGAGGTTCTCTTAGCAGCATGGTCCTGTTAGCAGCATGGTCCTGTTAGCAGCATGATCCTGTTAGCAGCATACTGTTAGCAGTGTGGTCCTGTTAGCAGCATGGTACTGTTAGCAATATGGTACTGTTAGCAGTGAAGGTCTCTTAGCAGCATGGTCCTGTTAGCAGCATGGTCCTGTTAGCAGTGTGGTACTCTTAGCAGCATGGTCCTGTTAGTAGCATACTGTTAGCAGTGTGGTCCTATTAGCAGCATGGTCCTGTTAGCAGCATGGTACTGTTAGCATTATTGGTTTCTTTCCTTTAGCTGTTACAAGAAGATGAACACGAACTTTTGGTGATTCTGCTTTTAGTATCTACCGTTACACAACAAGGCTGTGGAATTGTCTACCGGAGTCCATAATCTTGATACTTTTAAACATAGACTAAACCCACCTGTTCAAACTGGCTTTTACATAATATACCTTTTTTCACCCTCTCTAAATATTTTTGAATTGCATTTGAATTGTATGAAAGGTGCTAAAGCTTGAATTATTTGATTGATTGTGCAACAAACTTTCCCACAAAACAATCACAGTGTTTCAGGTGACTCAAACACTTCCAGATATTGTTACAACTATCTCCAACCTTTCTGAAGAATGCAAGAGTTGCATTTTATCAAATGCAAGGGAGCTCTGGTTCAAAAATGGGTCCATATCCACCTATCCCCATTTTCAAAACTGTACTCCAATAGATTTATCCATGAATGTGGGGGCAGTTGTCAAGTTGAGTGCATGGTGAGCCGAGAGTAGCCTACAATGTGGGCAGGGATTAGCAATTAAATAATGTGCACATTCCTTAATATAGTTTTGCAAACTGCGCACATAAAATAAGATGGGATTTTTTTTTTAAATTGCTGAGCAAAATGCAGTTACAGGGTTTGCTGATCCCTGTGATGGACTTGCGACATGTCCAGGTTATACCCTGCCTCTTAAACAGTGGCTGCTGGACATGGGCACCAGTGACGCCTGTGACCCGGAAAGGATGAAGTGGGTAAAGATAATAGATGGATTAATGGATGGAAGGGTTTGCTGATCATCAAATCATCCATCCATTATCTTTACACACTTCTTTCGTAATCACTGTTTGGCTCTAGAGATCTAGTAGAGTGCTGTATGAATGGGTAAATGAGGGCACAGATTGTGTTGCAAAACACGTTGAGTATCTTGATAAGATAGAAAGGTGCTATGTAAGTACAGTCCATTTACCATTTACACTTCCATCTATAGGGACAATTTAGAATTAACATGCATGTTTTTGGTCTGTGGGTGGAAACTGAAAGTTATGCACCATAACTCATGTTCCCTGAAGGAAGGGAACGAGGTGCAACATATCACTATGGGAAATTGCGCCCCGTGCGGTTTACCTGAAGGAATACAATCACGCCTTTACGGCAGGGGTGTCAGCGCCGCGCCAGAGGCCCCGCCCTCTGGGTACTTAAGCCACTGACGCCCATCCATCAGCCTCCAAAATGCACTTCTCCAAGCTTTCAGCATTGAAAGGGCCAGGTATGTTGCACCTCGTTCCCTTCCTTCAGGGAACATGAGTTATGGTGCATAACTTTCAGTTCCCTTATCAGTCTTGTCACTCGGTGCAACATATCACTATGGGAACGTAATTCATTCACGCCCTTGAAATGCTTAGTAAAATGCATCCTAGTGTGAACGTCCGCCTTTATTCAAAAGGGATCTCAAGGCCGCTTTCTACTGTGTGTTAGAAAGAACAGCCTGAGTGACATCACACGTGGTGACATCCAAACTGTAATGCTTTGCAAACGTGTTCATTGAACTCCAGTTTGCAGCAGCGCAGATGTCTGCAACTGGTACACCCTTGAACAGTGACCACGAGGTGGCCAAGCCCCGAGTAGAGTGGGCACGCACTCCAGAGGGCACCTGTTGACCTTAGCTACTGTACGCCCTTTTAATGGCCTCAGTCACCCAGTGTGAGAGGCGCTGTTTTGATAGGGCCTTTCCCGTAGCTGGTGCAGCAAAGCACACAAACAGTTGATTTGTTTTTCTCCATTCGGCTGTTCTCTGCATGTAAGTGCTTAAAGCTCTCACGGGGCAGAGAGCCTTCAGCCTTTCCTGTTCCTGAGTGAGGATAGGAGCAGGTGGAAAAGAAGAGAGTTCAAAGTCCAGACTTCTGGGGTTTAAAGTCAAAACCTTGGGGATATATGCAGGATTAGGCCTCAGGGTGACCTTTGACCCATCAGGGGCGAACCTTGTGCACATTGGATGTACGGACAAAGCGTGGAGGTCACCCACACGTTTCGCCGAGCAAAGAGCCAGGAGAAGAGTGGTCTTATAAGATAATAAATCTATCTTAATGTCACTCAGTGGTTCAAATGGGGGATCACAGAGAGCTCCCAAGACCATGTTAAGATCCCATCCAGGGGTCAAAATCCTGCTGGGGGGCCTCCTCCTTAGCACACCCTTCATAAATCTTATTATGAACGGATGCGCACCAGGCGTCCTGCTCCCCCAGCCCTCCTGACAAGCTGAAATTGCAGATAGGAATAGCATAGAATAGAATAGAATATATCTTTATTGACATTGACATTGCACCGGGGCACAAAACAACGTAATTGATTACGCACATCCGTCTTAGGATAGGGACGAGTGCACGAAGTCGCAGCAGTATGAAAACCGCGCCACCACAATCTGCAGATATGGAAAAAGGAATAGACACAAACGGGTAAGAACGTGGTATTCAAAAAAAGAATCTATCACAATTTGTCAATAGACACTCCATGATAAAGTCCAAAAAAACTCTACCAGCTTTTTAGCACATTTAGACAGGACAAGATGCATTATGACGGCAGGCGGGAGTTAAAGTCTGTGAGTTATCAGCTCCAGATAAGAACAGTTCGCAGGTCTCAGCCCGGCTCCATCTGAGAACGCACACACAGAGACCTCTGGGGGGAGGGGTGCGGGAGGGCAGCAAAGTCCCTTCAGCTTCCCAGCTCAGGAGAAGATTTGTAGACAGCCTTCAGTCCAAGGCCAGAGGCCAGATTAGATTAGTTGCTTTATTTTTCCAGTCAGGCCACAGTGTTCTTTTACTGCAGTCTTTAAGTCCAGGTGCTGTTTCTGGGTCCAAATCGCCGAATAGAGAGAGGTTCCGAACTACAAGATCCTTCCGTATGTGCCCTGTTTTAATCCGGACGGCTGTAAACGAGTTCCACACACCGCAGGTCCGCGGCAGCCACCGCTTCTCCCACCGTGCGGTTCAGCCCGCACAACAGCTGGGAAGGTCATCATAGCCTGGATCAAAGCATTTTCGCCGAGCGGAAGTCTCGCCAGCACGCCGAACGCGGCGGTCTTCCTCAGCCTTCAGTGGCAGAAACAGCCACCAGTATCCCAATAATCCACAGAGATTCCACGTCCCCGACAAAAAGAGCGGCCAGTTACATTAGCCTGCTCCTCGAGTCCATAATGTAGCTCACCGCACGCGTGTCGAAGGGGCTCCCCGGCTCTCCCTGGCCGGTGCGCCTCGCGGAAATTTTCGTTATCGATAGTATCGATAGATGAAATAGCCCAGAAAACAGTCCACGCACATAAATCCATTCCAAATTGGTTCGAGCGAGCGCTGAAGAGTTACAGACGAGACAAATGCAGAAGCGGCGGGGGGAACCAGGGAGGTGTAGGAGCAAAAAGAGATGCGACCTGCCCTGCCGAGAGCGGAAGTCTGTGCACCAAGCTTAAAAAATATGCCATTTCCGGGCATAGAGAGACTGTGTTGACACAGCACGTGCGTTTTGAATGGTTTTTACCACGTTCTCTGGCAGGCCTGAGGCCATCAGTCTGTTCTTCTCCGCCACCAAGCTAAAATTAGCTGCAGTTCTCAGCCTAATTGGCGAAACTGTTCCTTCTGGTGACGTAGAAGGTCCCAGGAGAGGAGCAGTTGGTGGAACCAGCTCTCCCTCAGAAACCCTGATTCCTGTGGTCCTTTGAAGGTCAACCAAGTTAGGAAGAGGACCTTCCCGCAGACATACCTCCATACTACTCTGACCGAGAGTGTTTGGAGGTAGAGGCAATCTGCTGTCATTATTAGGTAAAAGCTGGACAAAATGTCTATCTTTCCTCTTTTTGTTGGGGATAATGGGTCGGGGAGGTTGCACGTTTTGTAAACGAGCAGATCTCCTGACTCCAGTCCGTTTCCTGTTTGGACCAGCACAGTGAGCGCAGTCACACGCTGCAGGATCATTGTTTGAGCATGACGTGTCACCCATTGAAAACAAGGGGACAGCTTCAGCATGAGAATGTAGAGATGGTCTTTTGTGTTGAGCAGACATTGAATTGGTTGGTGACAAAGAGTTCAGTCCTCTTTGATTAAAAGAAAGAGGGGTCTGATTTAGCCCTGGTGCCATTTCTGTTCTGCACTGAGTGTTAACACACGCTACAGTTTCATCACGACTGCCTTTGTGAACGTGTGATACTGGTGTTGGCCCGCGGGCTTCTGCCGTGGCTCCCTCGTCCCTTACTGGCAACTGATGAATAGGTGGCCAGGAAGGTGGATCGTCGGATTCTGTCTGCGTGCACCCCTGGAGCGCGGACGTGTCACGGGTTTGGTTGATTTGTGTATTGCTGGCTCCGTGGTTTAGAACGGAGCGGGGGCTGGAGCATGTGACCCCCCTCACCTGTCTCTGTAGCCCCTTTCATAAGTCAGACCCGCGCAGTTCCCGCACAGACCAGTTCGGCTTTAATACCCATCGGGTCATTCATAAAACAAAGTTGAATCCGGCTACGGCCCGCTCTCAATGGAGCATTCACAAAACGATTTGCAACGCATGTTGAAAAGAGGCGTGGTGAAAATGTGCAGCTCAGAGGACGTGGTGCCTGCGTGTTTAATGTGGGACCGCACCGCAGAGGTGTATGTAAACAAACATGGCGACGCTAGCGAACATCGTTGTGTTTCTCCGAATGCTTTTTTTTTGGGTTTTATTGTTTTTTTGCTCTCGCATCAGTACAGCAATCCGCTCCAGAAGGGCCCCATCCTTCACTGTACCGGTAAGTCCCTTTTTCCTCCTCTGCGCGCAGAGACAGGAGCACACAGGTCTCTGCATCACCCCAATTAGACATTTCCGTGATGATCAATAAAAAAAGAAAAAGATTTGGCAAAGAATAGCAAGTGATGCGCGAGCAAAATACAGATGTCATGTTGTTGTTTACACATTTAAATACAGCGCGACAGTGTGCGCCGGGATAGTACGTGGGAGAGTACGTCATTATTCAAATAAGTTTGAAGCCGCGCAGCCCCGAGACTTTTCACAAGTTGACAATGCGGGTTTAACACTACCTCGAGGTAGTGTTAAACCCGAGTCAACTTAACTCGCCAAGGCGCGTTTGTATGTTTTCTGAATGCTCGTTGGAGGTCTGAACACGCATCAGAGACGGATTGATGCGTTTTATGAAAGGGGCTACTGAGTGATCACGGTCCTGCTCGCAGGCGCCTCTGTGCTTGTCTGTTGCAGACAGAACAGAGGCACCCTGCTGGGGTTTATCAGGCTAACATCCCGTGAGCTGTGAGGGAGGTGGGGAAGATGGCCCCCGCCCTTTATGTCGGCTGTAAGAACAGAGGGAACTGTTCTGCTGCTATTACTGTGTTTGTTTAGTTTTTGTTTTTTTGTAAGTCAAGAAAACAGAGAGGAGCTGTTTTTTTTAGCTTTATTCGTGCTCATGTGTAATGACATATTTGACTTGATGTCACTCACAGCAGAAAGAACATGATTTGTGTTTAAAACAAAATCACCAGCTTTTTGTACCGTGCTACAAACAAAGTCTGGGCGTGAACAGATCATTTCCCGTACCGTGTGGGTGGGTGATCGTGTAAAATTAGGGAGCGGTCCTGGGTCATCAGGCACGCTTCTGTTTGGTGTCTCGATTCACCGAGGAGGTTCTGTACCGTTCCGCCTGGCGGGGAACAAATCTGTTCTTACTCCAGGCGTGTTCGGTCCGAGGTAGAGCCGGCGGTGGTCTCTGCCGGTGCTCGACCTCGTACGCCGGCCGCTTTTGCGGTGGGGCACATGTGGCTGAGTGGTGTCGAGGCTGCGGTGCTCTGCTCCCAGCTGACTCCCTGGGGGGGCGAAGGTTCTCCTGGGGATGCCCACCCGGAGAGCTTCAGCCTGTTTGCGCCTCTGGTCCAGCCTGGTCTGAATTCGATCCAGCGCTTTTCCAAAAAGTCCCGTCGGTTCTATCGAATGGTGGAGAAAAGGAATTTTCTGTCCCTCCGGGAGGTCAGTTAGGGTCATCCACAGATGGCGTATTGCGATGACCACCTCAGCCATTCCTCTGCCTTGTGCAACAGCTGCTGTCCCCATCATGCGGAGCACAAAGTCTGTTGCCCTGTGGGCTTCATCCAGCAGCTCGGCGGCAGCTTGCTTGTCTGACATTACCTGGAGCTCCTGTAGTTTTTCAGCCAGGTACACTTGCATCATTGCGCACGCGTTCATCGCGCACGCCGCGAGGCCCTAAGCTCTGTAGCATCTCTCGAGCAATGAGGCAGAGGCTCGACAGGCTTTGCTGGGGAGAGTTGGTTTTGTCCCGGATGACTTGGGAGCCAGATGAGACGCCAGCGTGTCCTCAATTTGAGGCACGTTGGCCATTCCCACTTCATCCATCCCGTCCACGTCGAGAAACTGCGAGAGTGGGAGCAGCATGGGAGCTCTGGGTTGAGACCAGGCGCGAGTCAGCTCTGTGAGGAAGTCAGAAAGACGGGCATCCTTTGCCTTGTGGCGGCCTGCTGCTTTGAATAAAAATAATTTCCTGCCAACCTCATGACTTGTTGACGAGGTGGAGGCTCTGACCATGGGATCTGCAATGCGTCCGCTGCTCTGTGACACAAGTCAAACAGAGCAGGGATTGAAAAGTTTGTCTCTGGGAGCACGGGCACCGGGGTGCGGGAGAGGTCTTCTCCCTGTTCCCCATATCCGACGTCCGCGTCGTCTGCAGGAAATTCACCTGAGGCTGAAATCGAGATCTCATCCTCGTTCATCATGCCTCGAGTATCAAATTCGACAGTTAAGTCCACTATGGGGGCCAGCACATCTGGGCTGTCGCCCCATTCGACTCAGGTGCTGTCATCCAAAGCCATGCTCTCGAGCTCCGGCGTGGGAGTCAAAGGCTCAGTAGTGTCTGGGTCTGCTGGCGCCGCCACAGCCCCCATGGCCTTTGCGACGAAGTCCGCCCGTTGCCTCCTCACCGCCTCCAGCATCTGGCTGCAGTGTGGGCAAGACTCGGGCGCATCCAGTGCCATGTTTGCTTGTAACATTCCCAAGCAGACGGGACAGGCCTCGTAGGTGTCCATCGCTGAGAGAGAAAAACCGCATCCGCTGGGGCAGGCGCGCAAGGTCGGGCTCGCCGTCCTGCTGGTCTTTTTTTGGAAGTCTTGTCTTTCGCTTTCCTTTCTCCGGAGGCATGTCCGAGACAAGGCGAGCGAGTCCTTCCAAGATCTTTTTTCTTCTTATTTGAGACGTCTCCTCCGTCGCGTCGCTTTCGCTGGCTAGCCTTGCTACGAATTAGCAGAGGTAGCGATGTGACGCAGTTAGCGCCGTCGAGCGAAGCAGTCTGTGGAAAGAGGAGAAGAAAAAACTTTGGGGTTGAAGTGCGTCTTTCACGTTAAACACATGTTGTTGCCTTTTCAACCTAACATGTCTAAAACTCCAATTTTCATCAAAAATACAGATCATATCTCAAAATAAAATGTGCTACTACTACCTTTTTTGTCTTCCCTCGCTACTCTGTCTAAAAATAGTGCCCTCAGCGGTAAACCGGAAGTGACATCACAGGAGGGACTCATTCCTGCTTTAGCTAAGAAAGATATGGGATCGCACCAGGAGGAGGCGACAGATTACAAAGTTGTTTTGACATAAGTATGTCATCTCTGACTATTACATCAAATATCTAGCCAAATAACTTCTAGATACAGTACAGTATATACTACCTAAAGCTAAAAATGGTTTATATTTACATATAGCCTAAATATAGATACATGTACAGCATTAATTACACCACTGATGGATTTAACTACATTAGCCTTAGCTCCCTAAACAATTACTTTTTCCATCCTAAACCACTCAGTGGATATTTTTTCTGCTTTCAGAGTGTAATTATAAAGGGTGTATTTACTTAACGATCGCCACAACACATTTGAGATGAAATTCGATTTTTTATAAATTTTTTAAGACATGCAACACGGTCGCGCTAGCATAAAATTAGCATCGTTTTTTTTCCATCTAAAGTCATTTATATCTCCTAAACCACTCGGTGGATATTTTTTCTGCTTTCAGAGTGTAATTATAAAGGGTGTATTTACTTAACGATCGCCTGTATAACACATTTGAGATGAAATTCGATTTTTTATTAATTTTTTAAGACATGCAACATGGTCGCGCTAGCATAAAATTAGCATCGTTTTTTGTTCCATCTAAAGTCATTTATATCTCCTAAACCACTCGGTGGATATTTTTTCTGCTTTCAGAGTGTAATTATAAAGGGTGTATTTACTTAACGATCGCCTGTATAACACATTTGAGATGAAATTCGATTTTTTATTAATTTTTTAAGACATGCAACATGGTCGCGCTAGCATAAAATTAGCATCGTTTTTTGTTCCATCTAAAGTCATTTATATCTCCTAAACCACTCGGTGGATATTTTTTCTGCTTTCAGAGTGTAATTATAAAGGGTGTATTTACTTAACGATCGCCTGTATAACACATTTGAGATGAAATTCGATTTTTTATTAATTTTTTAAGACATGCAACATGGTCGCGCTAGCATAAAATTAGCATCGTTTTTTGTTCCATCTAAAGTCATTTATATCTCCTAAACCACTCGGTGGATATTTTTTCTGCTTTCAGAGTGTAATTATAAAGGGTGTATTTACTTAACGATCGCCTGTATAACACATTTGAGATGAAATTCGATTTTTTATTAATTTTTTAAGACGCAACCGGGTGGACCTAGCTGCGGTTTAGCTCTGTATATTTCGTAATTTATAGCTCCTAACCTAAACCACTTTCAACCAAAAGATTAATAAATTATATTCATGTCCTTACTTCTGAAGTCAATCCTGTGTTCGTTCAGGTCGCTGTCGTTGTAATCCTCCTGACAAATGCGGTCAAATCACAGAGTTGGTTGTGATGCTTCTGTTGGTGAAATCCGGCCTTTTCATCCGGACAAACCTCACCCAAGCTGTGAAAGCTGGCTTTTTTTGGTGCAGGAAATCGATGTCCAGACAAACTGGAGTTCGAACAACCCCCGCACACACAAATATTAACCATTATTGGACCTCTTTCACTTCAATACAACTCAATACAAAACAACAACTTCCGACTATGACGCCCCCTCTACTTTCGTCACGTGTCACGTGACTCCCAAACCGCGCGTTTTTTTTAGGCTCTGTTTTTTCCCCCTGATTTGTGTCTGTAAGGCTATTGGTATTAATTTGGAAAGCAGGGAGGATTATCAAAATTACTTTATTACCTCTAAATATTATGTTTCTGCCCAAAAAACTAACATGAAACATGCACTTTAAGGAAAAATGTGCAGGACTAGCTTTCGCTAGTCCAGCAGTATGCAGGAATAATTCTCTGTACGCTCTGTGTAGGGAGCAAGCTCACCTCTGGTTGAGCGATGAAGCAACAGAGAAGTCCCGCGAAGAGAGAGTTCAGGTTTAAGCGAGGTGAAGGGCAATAAAGAGGTTGATGGATGGGCGTCAGCGGCTTAAGTACCCAGAGGGCGGGGCCTCTGGCGCGGCGCTGATGCCCCTGTCGTAAAGGCGTGATTGTATTCCTTCAGGTAAACCGTGAGGGGTGCCATTTCCCATAGTGATATGTTGCACTGAGTGACAAGACTGATAAAGGAACTGGAGTACCTGGAGAAAACCAATGCATGCACTAATAGAACATGCAAACTCCATCCAGAAAGGGCCCCGTCCGGGATTTGACCTGGAGACCGTCTTGCTGAGAGGCAACAGCTCTACCCACTGATCCACCGTTTGTTGATCAATACATAGTTCCCAGACACGTGACTAGAATTCTAGAATTCTGGAATTTCCGTCATTTTAGTAGGATAAACCGACGCGAGCAACCAGAGCTACTCTTGACCAAGGCGCAGTGGTTGGAGTTGAGTTGGAGGAATAAATGTCAGACGAAGCGGTACTGCCCCCTGGTGGAGAAGGGCAACAAGTTGTGAGTTGGAGGAATAAATCATGTCAGACGAAGCGGTATTGCCCCCTGGTGGAGAAGGGCAAAAAGTTGTCACGAAGAAGTTACTCTGAGTGTCCACAACGGAGCAGATTCGCAGCTTTAAATTCATGGATGGATGCTTAAGATCCAGTAACAGAGTTGTGAAGGACGTCCAGAGCTCGTCCTTGCTGTCTTCATGTTAATAACAGTTCTGGTGAATGGCAGAGTAAGTGATTACACGTAGATGTCCCTCGTAGCTACAGCAGCTAAGCTAGCTCTTTGCTAAAGTAAGATCGGTGTTGTTTACTGCGTGCTAAGCTACGTAGCTTGAGCTACAGTAAATATAACCGATTTTTAACATAACAAAGAATAGCTTAGCTAATGTAACTTGTGCCACAGTAAATATCAGCCATGTGTACTTTAGTAAAAGCTACATCGGCTATGCTAATCTGTGCTACTTTAAAGATCGTTGCTTCAGCTTAACTGATGAGCTAGTAAAGATGGCTGATATTTCTCACATTACTACATTATTTATTTAGCCTATGACTGCCTTTCATACTTAAATTAGTGTTAACAAAATAAATTATTTATAATTATTTCTCAGTCATAGTATTAACGTTTCTCAGTAAATGTCAGATATTTATTTTCCACTGTGATTTGCCTTTAATAAAGTTAGTGGTGAAAAGTTACAATTTGGTAACTCCTTTTACCGTAATCCATTAGTTAAATATTGCTTTAAACCCTGAAAGCATTTTGTTTTCTCTTTCTGTGTAAGGTACCGAGTCCCAGGAGATCGATGAAGCTGGATGGATGAATCTGCTTTTCAAATACATTTGGTGTTGCTGTGAAAACACACATTGCTAAATGAACGTGTGCTTACCTTTAGTTTGAATAAAACAGTTGTACCAAGTTTCACCTTGTTTATTTCAATAATTGTTGTTTAATGTCCATTAATGAGTTCTACTGCACATAAATAAAACCTAGTGATTGTTCTTAATTGGCAACTTACCAGTTTAGTGTTAATTATTAACATGTACAAAAACATAAAAACATGCATGTTCCTGTTCATCCTCCAGTAGTAGACTGATAAAGTTCAGAATAAAAGCTATAATTATAAATTCAAAACAATTTAAACTGAATACAATATGAGAACTGTGGGTGATTTTATATATTTTAATGAAATGATTTATCAAAACACTCTTCAACAAGGATCATCCGAGCGCAGTTTCTGATTTTAAACAAATGAACAGATTTCTCATCATGTGGGACCATCCGACTGGAGCAGCCAACCCCTCCGGATCTGAGACTGGACCCGGGTCTACGAACTATTCACTCATCTGTACCTTAAAAAAATGAAAAGATTAGTAAACATTGTCATTTTTTGCATCACAAAGTTTAAAATAAGACTCCAAGTTTGCTACTCAAAGTATAAAAAATAAATACAGTTGCACCTAACAGCTATCGTACCGGTAAGTGTGGCTGTCAACTTCAGTGTGGGGTTCTGGTCACGAGTGACGGAAGAATGGAGCGTGAGCTTGACAGACGGATTGGTGCAGCATTTGCAGTATTAAGGACTCTGTACCGGTCCATTGTGGTGAAGAGAGAGCTGAGCTGTAAGACCAGGCCGTCCTGAACATAAATTTTTTTATACATTATATATACATTTATACTTATATATTTTGATTATAATTTTACTGCTGTAAATGTCATAGTTTTACCATTAGTGTGTTACTGTTTCTGTAATTTTTAAACCTCTTATGTTGTTTGTGAAGCAACTTGATAACAGTTTATCTGTGATAATATGATTGAAGCTTTAGATTTTAATCATTTGAGAACCTGTTAATGACCAGATCATTTTTATTATGTCTTGAAACATTAAAGCCTGAAATGGACTGAAAGAGGGTGGACATTTTTTAAACAACTGTAACACATTGTGTACCTAAAATGTCATTTCCTCCAGGATGACTTCAGCTAGTTTGCAGAGCTGCAGCAGACTCAGGACCAGCTTCACCAGCACACTATCAGTAGGATTAGCTGCAGAGGACAAAAAGAAAAAAAGTTATTATATACAACAGGTTTTTATTCATGCAAAGTTTGTTTTTGTGGAATCACACCGTGACATTTTCTGAGCAGCTCTCGGATCTGCTCTTTGTTGTGAGTTTTGCTTGTTGCATTACCTGTCTCAGTTTGAGACAGTTTATCTGTCATTAACGTGTGTGTGTCAGCCTGATGTCACAGGGTAAATAAAGGTTCAAAATAAATCATTAACAAGCAGCTTCCTAACAACAAAGAGTCTAGGATAAACACGGGTGGGACACCTTGTTCCCGTGAGTGTGTCGAAGTGGAGGTTAGCATTAGCGTTGCTAAGCTAACGTCAGTAACAGACAGTAACAGAGGAGCAAGAAACTGAAAAAACTGTTTAAACACACACAGTTTCGCAAAATTATTCACATAGAATTTTGGTTTACCTGACAAAAAGTGATCGGAGCATATTCTTGATGTTGTGGAGGGCAAATCCTTCCGGTTGATATTACACAGCCAGTAACCTACACTGCCACTAGTGGTCAGGGAAGGAAGTCCTGCCAACCAAAATGGCGGAAAACCCGGAAATACCTCTTATGTGACGTCACATGGGAACTATGTATTGGTTACAAATGCTCAGAATTCAGTGAGACCGCAATGAAAAAAAAGTATATTTTCTTGCAATACTGTACAGTATTGGGTCAAGTTTGAGTCCAGTCTCCAACAGTCGCAGTCTAGAGATACTATATTTACCACAATTAAAGCTATTGAGCTATCAAGCACATGGTGGCATTGACCTTGTTCCTTTTGATGTACCAGTACTTGTAAAATCTGCATGTCTGCAATAGAAAGTACAATAAGTATGAGTTAGAGAAATGGGCATTTGATGTTTAAAGGAAACTTTGCAGTTACCTGTTCTTTCATATCCTGTACTGTGTGAATCATAATTGCATGTCATCCATTTAAAACTAATTTAACATTTACAAGCTTACATTGTTGTTTAGTAATGATGCTCTGGGCATGATTTATTTAGAAATCTGGTTGCGAGAAACAAGTGGAAGAAAGCAGTTTGAGCTTCTTCTCTTCTGTGCCTCATTGACTTTGAATGTGTAAACAAACATGTCTTTGAACACGGTTTCTCGCTGTCTGTACCGTGTTCACACCTGCTGCTGAGCTCCTGTAACAGATGCATTCATACTTTTAGGGTCATTGTACTCAGCGTCATTAGCATACAGCTACATATTCGCAGGCAGACACGCAGCCATCACAATTAACAATGTATCTGTGCATTGTTGTTGTGTGTTTGAAGAGAAACACACCCGCACGCCCACACACCTGCTGCTCATACTCCTCCACAGCCGTTTGTGTTAATGGATGGGATTCTAATTACTCCTCTCACACTGGGTGTGCTTTCTCCACACTTGGATCTCAGGACATGTGTGCATGTTAATGTGTGTGCGTGAGTGTGTCTGCTGGGGTTAGCACAGAGCTCATACAGGCTGCTCATTAGCAGACTTTCTCTCTTCCTCACATTTCACCTGCTGGTGAATGTGTTGCACGACTTCATAGAAAACTCTGTTAAACGCAGCGTCGCTCAGCTGAAGCATCAAAACACGTAGTAGCAGCTTTGGCGTATATGTTGCAGCTTAAAGTATGGATTGCTCGGCTTTTTCTGTGTCAGATGTTGCTGGGGAAAGAAACAATAAAGACATGAGTGGTGCGCCTCAAGCAAGACACTCAACCAGACAGACACACTTCCCCATTCAGCCACCACAGTTCTGGTTAAAAATAACGACAAGGAACTGCAAGCTACTGACTCCTTCTCTCACGACGATAACGCGTACATCTGCATGCACGTTCACAAACACGGCGCTGGTGGTGGCTGAGACTTTCAGAGTCTGTTTTGACACAGCCTCGTCTGTGACGCAATCTGTGTTGTACCATAAACTGTCTCTGCACCGGAGTGACCTCCCCCACCACTTCCTCTGCGTGTCTGTGTGTGTTTGTGTGTGTGTGTTTCATTTCTCCTGTGGCTTTCAGACTCGAGGTCTAAGTGGAGCACGGAGAGCAGATAGGTCTTCAGAGGAAAGAGTGCTGTTGAGTGTCTGTAACTCGAAAACAAAGGCCACCTGGCTCCAGGCGGAGGGACGGAAATGGGCTCTTCTCTTTACCACAGTGACAAGTGTTTGTTAAGAACGGGCTCCACACTCTTGAGGCCTAATTAGTTCTTCAGCTTAATGTGGTGCTAATCAATCATGAATGCTGAAGAAACTTTGATGTTTATATTTTTGATAACGAGTCTGTTGTTTGTCTGACCTGTAGACTGTCTCGCTGGTGTAGCTAACGATGGATAGGAGATAACATATTTAGAACCTATTTTCAGCTGCTTTCAATAAATGTATTGGCTTTTGTTCATTCTTTTGAACTAACCTTTTTCACCTTGTGTGTTTAATCACATTGCACCTTGTTTTATTGTCTTTGGTAGTTTTTCAAGTTCAAGCTCAAGATTTTTATTGTCACTCGCATAAAAAAACAATAAATAAGAATAAAATAAGAATAAAAATAGCTAAATCGATTGCAGTACTGTACAAAGTCAGAGACCTATTGAATGATAAAGCTCTGTATTTGTTGTATAACACAATCATTGTTCCACACTTAATCTATTGTATTGATGTTTGGGGGAAAGCGTGTAAAACAATCACAAAGCCTATTTTTGTATTACAGAAAAGAGCTGTAAGAATTATCACTAGAAAACATTACTGTCATCCATCAAGTACATTATTTTATCAACTGAAGTTATTGAAGTTCCATGATTTGGTAGACTATAATATTTTATCAGTTATGTATAGGGCTCAAAATAATGCATTACCTTTAAATATCCAAATGCATTTTGTTAAAAGACAAAGTTGTTATAATCTTAAGGGGACAGAGATGTTTGTAAAACCACAATTCAGAACTAGTTTGAAGGGACGTTCTACCTCAATCCAGGGAATTAGATTATGGAATGGCTTGGAGAATGTAGTTAAAAATGCCAAGTCAATGTTTACATTTAAGAAAATGATCAAAACGAATGTGTTAAAAAAAATAATGAAATAGCGTAATGTGTATTGTATTAGTTAGAAAATTAGAAAGAGTTAGTCATTTTGTACTGTTGGTTGAAGATTATTATTGTTTAATCTGATTGTTGGAAAAAAGGGGCAGATATAATAAGATTTATTCTTCTTTCTGCTACCTTTCATTTTTTTATATTTTGTACATTATCATTTATGGGATTGTCTTGTATTGTTTCCTTTGTAAAAAAAATGAAATGAAAAATGAACAAATTTAATAAACATAAACAAACATAAACATCACGTGTGGTACATGAGGGGGACATTGTGTACTCAAGGTCCCAGTTACACACCAAAATAGCAAAAATATAAAAATAAACAGTATATAAGGATCTAAGATACACTAAGCTATACGCTAACCCTAAATGATATGCTAAAAGCTCTAAGATATATGCTAAACACTAAAGGAAAATAATATGGTATATTAAACAGCAGCTTGAATATGAGACCGTAGTGAGCAGACGGGTATGAATGAATAATTTAAAATTAAATTAAACTAGTATGAATTTTAAAGTTACACTTAAAAAATAAAGACCTAGCATTCCTTGAATAAAGGAATTACATGCCAAATTTCATGACGGTTTTAAACTGATCATCATTTGTTAAACATTTGTATGTAAGTTATGGTTGATTAGCTGTGGCAGCCATTTTGAACTGAATTACACTCAATGGTTGGTAAGTTGTAGTGGCCCATGAAGTGATAACTTCATGCGAGTTTTAATAAAGTTCTTCCAGTGGTTTGTGAGATTTTTGTGCTAACAGACAGACATGACTGAGTCTGACAAATAATGTCAAAGCTTGAGTCAAAAAACTTGCAACTGCAAGGTGTAGCGTTTGAACTAGGGATGCAAGACACTATTGGCATGCATCGGCCGATAGCAATAAAGTTAAATATCATACATCGGCAATATTCTGTGTCAGACGGAACGGGCTGAACACCTCAATGTGTAACTGGCTGCTAGACTTCCTGACCGGGAGACCACAGACAGTGCGGGTCGGGAGTAACACATCTAGCACCATCACATTGAACACAGGGGCCCCACAAGGATGTGTGCTGAGCCCCCTTCTATTCACCCTGCTAACACACGACTGCACACCATCGTACAGCTCCAACCACTTCATCAAGTTTGCGGACGACACAACAGTGGTGGGTCTCATCAGCAACAACGATGAGACGGACTACAGGAACGAGGTGAGCCGCCTGGCCTTGTGGTGCGGACACAACAATCTCACTCTCAACGTGGAGAAGACAAAGGAGATTGTTGTGGACTTCAGGAAGAAGGATGCCCAACATGCCCCTCTGACCATCAACAGCACCGCAGTGGAGAGAGTAGACAGCACCAAGTTCCTGGGAGTGCACGTCTCAAAGGACCTGTCCTGGAGCAGGAACACTGCAGCACTGGCAAAGAAGGCTCACCAGCGTCTCTACTTTCTCCGCAAGCTGAAAAGGGCTGGAGCTTCAACCCCCATCATGAGCACCTTCTACAGAGGTGCCATAGAAAGTGTCCTGACCAGCTGCATCACTGTGTGGTTTGGTGCATGTACTGCATCCTGCCGCAAGAGCCTCCAGCGCATTGTGAGAGCAGCTGAGAAGATCGTGGGCACCTCCTTGCCCTCACTGCAGGACTTACACAGCAAACGCCTCACTCGGAAAGCCCACCGCATGGCAGGTGATCCCACACACCCACTACACAGCTGCTTCAGACTACTGCCATCAGGGAGGAGACTGAGGAGTCTCCAGGCTCGAACCAGCAGACTGAGAGACAGCTCTGTTCATCAGGCAGTCAGAATGCTAAACACTCTGCCTGCTCTGCCCCCCCTCCCATTTGAACTGCCTTAACACTAAAACTTTCTCACACATTATCACTCAACACAAAGTTTTTCACTAAACTCTCGGTCATGTGCTCATACAGTTTGCACTAATTCTCATACTTGCACTAATGTCTGTATTACATCACTGCCTATAATCATAATACTGTTTACATTCTCTGTTTACATTTATTAATACTGTTTACTTTTATTACTACTGCTTACATGTAATTACTACTGTTTACATTTATTTACACTACTCTAATATCTACACCACTGCTGGTACATATACAGTGTGCTCTGAACGGTCTTATTTAGGGATGCCCAATGTGCCTTACTGCATATGCCACTTTTTGCCTCTATAACAACATCAACTACTACCTCATACATATACTGTGTACATTGACTCATACGCTGCTTTGCCACTTTGCAAATGTCAATGCTAGAAACCTTTAGTTTATTTTAGTTATACTTTTTATACTCTTTTTTTTGTGCTAGTATGCAAAAACTCAGGACAGTATTATGTTCATTAAATGTTTGATGTTTTAGTTTTAGAGTTGGTGTGGATTTTCATGCTCTTGCACCGCTATGAAAAAAAAAAAAAAAAAACTCAGGACAATGTTAGTTTTACTATTTTATGCTTATGTCTATTATTATATGTTTCAGTGTTTCAATGTTTAGATGTTTACTGTTGCACCGAGGGACTGAGAGAAACGCAATTTCGGTCCTGTGTATGTCCTGTACAGTACATATTGCAGATCTGACAATAAAGTTGACTTTGACTTGACTTTGATAGACCGGATGATTTTACACGTCTCTCAATATCACGTCCAGTTGCCTTCATCTTGCGCAGCTCACCAGTGTACCAGTGGGCTGAACGGGAGAAAGACACCAGTCTTGCTTTCAAGGGAGCATGTAGGTCCAGAAGCTCCTGGAGAGATTGGTTGTAGTATTCCACAGAGTCATTTGCAGATGAATGATTGACAGCGCTCAGGGAGTGAAGATCAGCTAACAGAACCTCAGGGGAAATGTTTTTAAAGTCACGGAACTGGATAAGTCTAAGGATCTGTGGTGGAAGTGGACTCCAGCTACAAGTACTTGAGTGTACACATGAATGATAACCTCAGCTGGACCAACAACACCACCAGCCTGATCACAAAAAGTCATCAGAGACTACTTCCTCAGACGGCTGAGACGAGCTGATCTGAGTAGCCCAGTCCTCACCTCCTTCTACAGGTGTGCAGTGGAGAGCATCCTGTGCTCCAGCATCAACGTGTGGCATGGAGGTTGCACAGTTGCAGAAAGGAAAGAATTGCAGAGAGTGGTGAAGGCTGCACAGAAGTCTGTTGGAGTCAGTCTCCCCACCATCACAGACATCTACACCTCCAGATGCAGGAAGAAGGCCACCTGCATCACAAAATACCCCACTCACCCAGCACACAC
>JBBPBX010041351.1:1335-28913 GCA_038048925.1 Garcialebias charrua
ATAGTACCCTTAGCAACATTGCTCCATATACTGTGTTCAATAGAATTATTAAATTAATGTTTGCGAGAAGTAGCCACAAACCGTATTTGTTACCCAATAGAAGCTTTAACTTGAGCATTTCCTCATCTCCACATACATTACCAGATGTGTAAAATGTACAAAAAGGTGTCATTTAAATGTAAAATATGTACAAATGCAGATTTCTCAAGACAAGCTATGTAAAAAAAAAATTGACAGAATTCTTTACAACAGCAATTCATTCATTAATAGATTTTTTTTTTATTCCAACAAGATAGATATACGGAGAGATTTCATTTCCACTACAGCTGCTTGCAGTAATGAATGTTCATCCAAGAAGTGTGACTTGAAGAAGCAGGGAGGCTGTAGACTGGTTTGTCTCCTTTTAGATCAAGAGGCCCCTGATAATTTGACATTAGGCAGCAGATGACCCATAACTGATTGACTGAACCTCCTGATTGACTGGTACTCCTTCATCCTTCGTATGGCCCTCTCTACTAAAATCCTCAAATGAGCAATAGCTTGGGTCTTCTGGGTGTCCTCCTTGCTGAGTTGCAGCTGCTGAGAAAGATGGACACAATAAAGCATAAAGAGAAATTATGAATCACATCAGAATATGGAAACTTTTTCAACCTTTATTTAGACAGGTTAATCCCATTGAGCCTCGAGGACTCATTTACAAGAGAGACCTGATTTTAACAAAAACTGATGACAACAATGGATAACAACAACTATAGACGTTCATTAGCAAGGAACCACGCCACAAAACACAAGTTTAAGTTTTTTAATGATGAAAAGATGAGGGATGAAGGGATGAGTGGTTGTAGGGATGAGGGAAGAAAGGGGATGTAGGAAAGCTGATAGGAAGGGATGTAGGGATGAGGGGATGAATGAATGTAGGAGAGAAGTAGGGATGAGTATATGAAGGGAAGATGGAAGTAGGGATGATTGGAAGGGATGTAGGGATGGAGGGATGAGGGGATGTATGAATGTAGGAGAGGATGAATGTAGGGATGAGTAGATGAAGGGAATATGGAAGTAGCGATGATAGGAAGGGATGGAGGGATGAAGGGATGAATGAATGTAGGAGAGGATGAAAGTAGGGATGAGTAGATGAAGGGAATATGGAAGTAGGGATGATAGGAAGGGATGGAGGGATGAGGGGATGAATGAATGTAGGAGAGGATGGATGTATAGATGAGTAGATGAAGGGAATATGGAAGTAGGGATGAGGGGATGAAGGGATGAGTGGAGCTGAAGGATGTTGTCCGAGGAGAGTGCTGAAGGGCTTGGGATGAGAAGACTTGCGTGGGGTTAGGCCTTCGGGAACGGTTCACTTGTTTTCCTTCCCGAGCCCGAACGATGAACCCCCCGCGGACGTAAACCTGAGCAAGAGAAAGCAAAGCATGGTTATGGACGACGAGTAAACTTGGAAGAAGGGAGAGAGGGGATTGGGGTCGAAAAACGTAACGAACTGAGATTAGATGAATAGGTGAGCGAGGTATAAGTAGGTTGCGTGGGATAATTGGAGGCGTGATTTGGGCGTGGCCCTGCTCCCGAACCTAAGTTAACTTATTAACTCCATTTCATTAGCAAGGAACCACGCCACAAAACACAAATTTAAGTTTTTTATTGATGAAAAGATGAGGGATGAAGGGATGAGTGGTTGTAGGGATGAGGGAAGAAAGGGGATGTAGGAAAGCTGATAGGAAGGGATGTAGGGATGAGGGGATGAATGAATGTAGGAGAGAAGTAGGGATGAGTAGATGAAGGGAAGATGGAAGTAGGGATGATTGGAAGGGATGTAGGGATGGAGGGATGAGGGGATGAATGAATGTAGGAGAGGATGAATGTAGGGATGAGTAGATGAAGGGAATATGGAAGTAGCGATGATAGGAAGGGATGGAGGGATGAAGGGATGAATGAATGTAGGAGAGGATGAAAGTAGGGATGAGTAGATGAAGGGAATATGGAAGTAGGGATGATAGGAAGGGATGGAGGGATGAGGGGATGAATGAATGTAGGAGAGGATGGATGTATAGATGAGTAGATGAAGGGAATATGGAAGTAGGGATGAGGGGATGAAGGGATGAGTGGAGCTGAAGGATGTTGTCCGAGGAGAGTGCTGAAGGGCTTGGGATGAGAAGACTTGCGTGGGGTTAGGCCTTCGGGAACGGTTCACTTGTTTTCCTTCCCGAGCCCGAACGATGAACCCCAAAAGTCACTGGATTAAATAAAACAAGGACATGTGTGAGCTTGGAATAAGTCACTGAGGTTGTTGCGGATGTATGCCAAGTAGGCTCGGAGCAAGAACTGATGTTGGGCTGAGATTAGAGTTAATTTGCGAATAAACTGCAGGATAACTAGAGAGTGAGAACGGCCTTGTTAATCATGTCCACGACTGTAATGTTATCAGTGTGGATGATTCCGACCATTCAAGACCCCAAAGGAACGCAAGGACGAGGAACCCCATAAGAAACTGAAGTAAACCGAACAGAGACGCTCGCGAGCTGGAAATGAAATCCATGTCGGACAAGCAAGTCCGGAAGGTAGAAATACGGATTTAGAGGGCGGAGTGATAATAGGCAACGAACAGACGGAGGGATACGATGTCGAGAGATGAACAATGGAAGATGGCAAACTACGTGGAAAGTGTGAGAAACTGTTCCGCTGTGATAAGAAGCGGATGGGGAGCGAGGAGCTAAGCCGAAAGGACAAAGGAAGATGACAATGATGAAGACGATGACCATGAAAATGACGAAGACGTCGACGATGACAAAGAAGAAGAAGACGATGAAGACGACGGTCAACACCTTGCGACGTCGCGGCTGCGTGAGAACACTGATGAAGAAGAAGATGACGATGGTCAGCACGTCGGAACAGCTGTGGCTGGGTGAAAGCGCCTCGAAGATAAAGAAGATGAAGGTCAGCACTTCGTTACAGCAGTGGCTGCGTGAAAGCGCCTTGAAGACGATGATGATGGTCAGCACTTCGTAACAGCTGTGGCTGTGTGAAAGCGCTTCGAAGATAATGATGAAGACGGCCAGCACTCCGTCACAGCCGTGGCCGTGCGAAAGCGCTAAGAAGACAACGAAGAAGATGGACAGCACGTCGTTACAACTGTGGCTGAGTGAAAGCACAGAGATGACGAGGATGATGATGAATGGTCAGCACATAGGTACGGCAGCGGCCGTGCGAAGCACTTAAACGATGAGGATGACCATTGACAATGCACAGCAACTCGTGTCAGCCGAGGCCGTGTCGAGCGCTCAGAAAACGATGAAAGGATGAGGGACAAGGGATGAGGGATGAGGGGCCGTAGGGAGGAAGGGATGAGGGGACGAAGATCTGATCGCCCGTGTTAGGCAGGTCAACACTGTGCGACGCAGTGGCTGCGCGAGAGCACCGTGACGACGAGGATGACGATGGTCAGCACATAGGTAAGCAGAAGCTGTGTGAAATCACCATGATGAAGAGGATGATGACAACTAGTGATGACGTTCAGCATGTTGTGGTAGCTGAGGCCGCGAGAAAGTGCATCGAAGATGATGGATGGATGAGGGATGAGGGGTTGCAGGGAGGAAGGGATGACGGGATGAAGGAGGAAGTATGGGAGAAGGGAGGAGGGGATGAAGGGACGTGGGGAAGAAGGAAAGAGACGTAAGGATGAGGGGAAGTAGGGATGAAGGGATGGAGGGGTGAGGGACGTAAGGATGAAGGGATGAAGGGGTGAGGGATGTAGGGATGAGGGGAAGTAGGGATGAAGGGATGGAGGGGTGAGGGATGTAAGGATGAAGGAAGGAAATAGGGGTGAAAGGATGAGGGGACGGGAGGAAGGAGGGACGAATGGAGCAAACGGAGGGTCGCCGAAAGTGAGTGCGAAAGGGCGTGTGATGCGAAGACCCCTGCACGGGGAGCCAATGAGAAAGGAGGCATGGGAAGAGAGGAGGGGGTAGAGTAGCTGGGGAAGTTCCGATAAAGAGGTTGCGGGTACGACCGGCAATGTGACCTGGCTCCCACTGGGGGGAGCAGTCGCCATGACAGAAGGTCCTGCGGGATCTTGGAGCAGGTGTCCGAGGTGAAGCCGCGAGCGGTTGAAAAGCAGCTGAAACCAGATTGGAATGATGGGAAGAAGGGAGTGTAGATGGAGGGATGGATGGCGACGCTGCGAAGCCTGCGAAGGCCGGGACCGAAAGACGTTGGAGAAAGCAGGGGAAGTACAGATAAAGAGGTTGCGGTACAGGTGGTAATGTGACCTGGCACCCACTGGGGGGAGCTGCCGCCACGATGGAAGGCCCTGCGGTCGCTCGGAGCAGATGTCCGAGCCGAAGCCGTGGGCAATGGAAAAGAAGTCGAAACCGGATTGGAATGATTGGAAGAAGAGAATGATGATGAGGGATGGGTGGTGATTTCGTAGAACCTGCGAAGGCGGGACCGAAAGACGTTGGAAAAAGCTGAGAAGGTACTAAGAAAGAGGTTACGGGTATAGGCGGTAATGTGACCCGGCTCCCACTGGGAGAGCTGTTGCCATGACGGGAAGTCCTGCAGTCGATGACGGAATGACGTCATGGTAGACGTTGGAAGAATAGCAGCCAAGTCTGCTTAATAAGCAAACGTGAGCTTGTTGTCTACAGATACACATAAATTTGGTGAGTCGACCGTTGTGGTGTCTTGGGCTTGTTTGGAATGCTAAGCCGCTTGCTTGGGCTTGTTAATCTTAGCACTTTATTCTTTGTCAAGAGTGACAAGACCACGCTAAAATTAGCTACAATAAATAGGGGAAATACGGGAAAATATAATAAAGAATGGGAGACAGAGCGCACACTTAAAGCATGATTCAGGATAGAGATTAAAGAAAGTAGTATGTTGACTTAGCTCAACTATGAGATTACCATACAGTTTTTATTCTATTAATCTTAGTTATTTTATTTATTTTATTTGTACAAATCCTTCAAGATTCTGTCGTCAATGTCCAACGTTGTCAACACTCTGCAAAACGATTCCAAGAGGTTTCATGGGATTAAGTTGTGTAAGTATGCAAAATGTAATTTATGTTTATTTTACCATTCATGGTTTATTGATATCAATACTAATTGATTTTATCATTTATTTTTAGAGTGGATAAGTTCTTCAAAGTGTTAAGCTAGCAAAACTGTGCTGGTTATATGTACAGTAATGCCCAAAAAAATGCATACTGACAAAAAATGGCCGTCGTTCTACACAATGGGGTGGGCAGCCAGTTGGGCTTGGTTTGGGCTGGTCGCTTGTTTTCGTCGCGAGATCTGGCAACACAGATTGGAAGCGGAAGCGGAAGCTGGAACATAGTCGTGGCCGCGGGTAGTTCAGATGACGGTAAAGTTGGAGAGGCAGTCGAGGCACCGAGGAGGAAAGGAGCTGAAAGAGACACAATCCATCGTCAGAACAGCTGAAAGGGATTCCCATTCAGCGGAGCGAGCGCCGAAAGCTGGCAACGGTACACGGCTCGAGAAGCTGGCGTGTCGGAATAACACTGGAAGAGGAATGCGGAGAAGCGGTCGTACTGAGAGCGGGTGAGTGACGCTGAGGACCAGGAAACGAGCATGTGGACTAAAATGCCTCGGGCCGACCAGAAACGAGAAATAGATGCGAGAGGCGGATAGACTCCGGAAGGGTGAGAAACAGTAAATGAAATAGTTAGGGACCGAGTCCGAGGATTGAAAATACTTAGCTTGAGTCGCGAAAACGGAGCCTGGAGCCCGACTGGCAACAGAAGGAGGGGACTCGTCGACGGCGGATGGAACTCCGAAGAGACCCTCGGAAACAGAGTGGAGGATGAAAGGAGAAGCGTCGTCCATGGTGAGTAGAAGCGCCGTCGACAAAACGTAACGAACTGAGATTAGATGAATAGGTGAGCGAGGTATAAGTAGGTTGCGTGGGATAATTGGAGGCGTGATTTGGGCGTGGCCCTACTCCCGAACCTAAGTTTACTTATTAACTCCATATCATAAAAGAGGTATACAGATTTTTTTTTCTTTTCAAATTAAAATAAGATGGCAAAAAATGTAGCAAAAACAGCTAGATTATAAGGCGATGTAGAAAACTAAAAACAGGAACATGTCTGCATTGGTTCTTGCAGGAACTTAACAGATGTTTGAAGCCACTTAAGAGAGATCAAGGTAGAGAGCTTCAGATCTTTATGCAAGATATTCCAGGAAACGAGTGGAGTAGGAGAAGGCCCTTTTTCCTAGTTCGGTCCTCACTGAGGAGACACTGCATGTAATAATGTCCTGGGAGCGCACGCTGATGTCGAGTTAAAGGTGGGGTATGTAACATTGTTATGTAGTCTGTAACTTTTCAACCAATATATTTTTAACATATTTCTTCACTCTGTCACTATCTATTGACAGACTGATGTTAGACAAAGTAATCTCTGAAAAAAACTATAGTCCCCTTGCTTCTCTATCAGCATTTATAAAAACACTGAAAACACAGAGTGACCCGGACACTGACCAGCCAATAAAAACAGAGTTGTTTGTCACGCCCCAACCCACGCCCCCACCTGTCCCAGCCGCAGCTCGTTCTCATTCAAAGGATTGCAAAGCGATGCAGGACTGTTTTGTATGTGACACAAAATGTATTAAATATCCCTTCTTTATCCCAGAGCTGGACTTTTATTTAGTTTTTTTTGCCAAAAGTCAAGTGATCGCTTCATCCTTCACTGACAGGAATGAGGAAATGGATTTGTCACGACTCACGAGCGAATTAAAACATGTCCAACGTTGCTTCGTGAACCTCTGCTGATTTCTTCTGGTTTTTGTGTTGTTGGATGAGTGATTCATGGTTTTATTATATTTTTTAAACAGTTATATTATCATATAAACACAGAACTTCGCAGCGCAGAGACAGGACATGTACTGGGGGCGGAGCATTCCAGACATTCCAGACCAGCGCTGACAGACATGAGGAAATCACGAGCGAATTAAATCATGTCCAAACATTGCTTCGTGAACCTCTGATGATTTCTGCTGGATTTTGTGTTGTAGGACTAGCGCTCCATGGTTTTATTTTATTTTATTAGAAGGTTTTATTAACATAAACACAGAATATCGCAGCGGCTCTTAGCAGACAGCAGCAGGGGCGGAGCAGATCCCAAGTTCAGCAGAGCACGGACTGTGGCATCCTGCTCCCTCCCCTCAGAGCCATATATGGCTCTGAGGGGAGGGAGCAGAATGCTTTTCTGCGCTGAAAATATTTCTAAGTCCCAGAGTGTTCAAAAATCGCATACCATACCTTTAACTAGTGAATACAGGGTGCAGTGGTGGGTATGGTAGTCACAGCCAGTTATGAGTTTTAGTGCACCATGATAGACAGCATCCAGCATCTGCAGGGTGCTTGTAGGAGCATTCATGTAAATAATGTCACCATAGTCAATGAAGGGAAGGAAATTAGCAGTTACAAGGCTTTTCCTAGCATTTAGTTAGACAGGATCTATTTCTGAAAAAGAAACCCAATTTAACTTTGAGTTTCTTTACTAGGTTTTCCACGTGAAGCTTAAAAGAGAGATGCGAGTCGACCAAGATACCCAAATATTTATAGGAATCAAAAAACTCAATGTTGTGTTCAGAAACCAGAGTGTTCAGTGTGTTTGTTGGGTCTGTAATGTTGTGCTCTGTTTGTTACGACATGTTACTGTGCCTTTAAGAGAGGCTTTACGGCATGGGTAAATGTGTGTGTGTGGGGGGTTTTGGGCTCAGTAAAGTTTGGTGCACGAAGCGACACGGTGTGGTTATTGAGTTCCCGCGGACACTACATTTTGGCAGACGAGGATGTCCGGACTCACGTTACCACCACCGCCACCTTTCCTCCCTGTCCCCGGCGACCCAGCTGTCCCGTGGGACAGATGGCGAGCGGCGTTCGAGGACTACTTGCTGGCTTTGGGACACACTGAACTGGCGGAAGCGAGGAAGTGCGCGCTCCTCCGCCATTGTCTGGGCCAGGAGGGTCAGAGAATCCTCGCCACGCTCACGTTAGCGGACAATAAATACGCCACGGCCACAGCTGCACTGAGGACTCATTTCAGCTCCGGGCGGAGCCGGCGGATGCACCGCTTCGAGTTTCGTCAGAGGACGCAGCGACCGGGTGAGTCTGTAGCCAACTACGTCTCAGCACTACGAGAGCTGGCTAGACTCTGTGAGTTTGGGGCGTTAGAAGATGGACTTATAGTTGATCAGCTGACAGAAAAAACGTCGTGTGACCAACTGAGGGAGAGACTGTTATTAGAACCAGACTCCATGACGCTGGCGGACGCTCTGGTTATTGGAAAGCAGCTTGAAACAGCACTAACAGAGGCGCGAAAATTCTCCCGCGCGGCGCACGAACCAGTGACGTCATCAACATCGGCCGTTTATCACACAGAGGAGGGGGCTGACTGGCCGAGTGGCAGCTGGGATGTGCAGAGAGTGGACAGGGGGCCCAGCAGGAGGGGGGCCAGGAGCTGTGGTAACTGTGGCTCCTCTAACCATGCAACTAGAGACCAGTCATGTCCTGCACATGGGAAACTTTGTCATAAATGCGATAAACTGAATCATTTTGCACGCTGCTGCCGCTCCTCTCCTGCTCGCCAGGATACTACTGTGGTTCCCATTAACACTGTACAGACTCTGCAGCCATCGTTCAAGCTCTGCACATGTCGCGTGGGCGCAGCTCACGTCTCGCTCCTCGTGGACACAGGGGCCAAAGTGTCAATTTTAAATAAAAGCACGTATGATCGTTTCTTCAGCCGTACACCCCTGGAAGCAGCCACTACAACCCTGTTGGGCTACGGTCACTCTCCCATCGACACTCTGGGCGTGGTCCGCCTCCCTGTCCAGTATGATCAGCAATTTACGCCTGACGCCAAGTTCTGCATCACCCGGAAGGGAGCTAACATTATGGGCCTAGACTTGTTCCTCGCCCTGGGCTTTGCTGTGAGTGAGCCTGCCACAGCCCCTCTCACCCCGACCCCTTGGCCACTTTCACCTTGGGAACATATTCAGGTCGGCATCTGTGGGGAACTTCAGGGGGCACCTGCTCACGCTCGCTACCTGCTGGTTGTTCATGATCTTCACTCGAAGTGGCCTGAGGTTTGTCAACTGAGCTCCATCACTGCACACACCATCATAGACTGCCTGGACAACCTGTTTGGACGCTGGGGCCTTCCCAGTGTTGTTACAACAGATAATGGGGCCCAGTTCACCTCAGCAGAGTTCACAGAAGCCGCTTACGCATTGGCCGGCCCTCCCCGGCTCTCCCAGCTTCTAACCCGGGTTCGGCGTCTTCGCATTTACCTTTTCCGCCCGGGATCCACCCTTGTTCTGGAACCATCTTCACCGTGGTTCTTATCGGGCCGAGCCCGACAGGGCTAGTTTCAGCTCTCATTTGATTCGTTGTTTGCAGCAGGGGCGGGACTCATTCAAACAACCTCAGCGCGAGGGTTGAATTTCATTCAAATTTAACTACAGAAACGAGAAACCCCTAAAACAATTGTTAGCTGAATTAGTGTTTCTGAGTTAAATTTTTGTTAATAACTGATCACAAATCAGCTTATGTTACAACGTAAATAACACGAAGCGCACACCCATTTCCGCCTTTCAGCGCGACCTGAATGTCATTAAACAGCATTAAACAATAACTAATATTGTCTAACTGTTGCGCGCATTCAGGGTTTTAAAATATAACGAATAATCTCTAACTTTTACGTGCAGCTAAAATGTCAGGAGGAGTGATTGCTATATGGGCAAGTTGGACACCTGAAAATTCAGTCTGTTCGGATAGCACAACGAGTAAATGCGTTAACGTTTTGACCGGGAGAAGTGGGTTCGCTTCCAGCCTGGGACAAAGTTATTTTACTTTTTTTTTCTCTTTATTCACATTTTCTTTTAAATAAAAAGGAGTTTGTTTGCAAACTCCTTTTTATTTAAAAGAAAATGTGAATAAAAAGAAAAAGAAAGTAAAATAACTTTGTCCCAGGCTGGAAGCGAACCCACTTCTCCCGGTCAAAACGTTAACGCATTTACTCGTTGTGCTATCCGAACAGACTGAATTTTCAGGTGTCCAACTTGCCCATATAGCAATCACTCCTCCTGACATTTTAGCTGCACGTAAAAGTTAGAGATTATTCGTTATATTTTAAAACCCTGAATGCGCGCAACAGTTAGACAATATTAGTTATTGTTTAATGCTGTTTAATGACATTCAGGTCGCGCTGAAAGGCGGAAATGGGTGTGCGCTTCGTGTTATTTACGTTGTAACATAAGCTGATTTGTGATCAGTTATTAACAAAAATTAAACGCAGAAACACTAATATATATATATCCAGCTAACAATTTTTTTTTTGCCGAGTCTCCTCTCTTAAAACACGAACACTCCACCCACGTGAAGAGAGCACCCCACCCACTTCCAGAGAACTGCCCACCCACTTCAAGGCGGCTTTGCGGCAAATGCGTAATGAACGCGGGTGGCCCAGAGACACCCAGGGGAGCTCCGGGCCACTGAGGGCTGGCCAATGCGAAAACGGCTACAGTTCCTCACACTACGCTCCATCAGGCACATCAGGACAGCAGTTTATCACCCAGAGAGCAATGGTGGTGTGGAACGACTCAATGAAACTCTCAAAAATGGACTCAGAGCCTGCCTGGAGGAGGGGAGAACCTTCAGCGACGCTCTCAACCAAACCCTCTTGACCATCCGGGCATCCAAGCATCCCACCACAGGAGTTTCACCGGCGATGCTGATGATCGGGCGCGAACTGAAGCAACCCCTGGACTGTCTGAGAGCTGAGCCAGCTCCTGCACGTGGGAGCCCAGAGCTCCAGAAAGCCAGAGCTCAGGTGAAGGGTTCGCAGGCCCGGAGGAAAGAGAGGTTTGATGCAACGCACCGAGTGCAGACCCCCTCACTGGCTGCAGGGGATTGGGTCAGGATCAAACGGTGTCATCGGAGAAATAAACTGAAATCATTCTGGTCAGAGCCACTGCGGGTGGTTAAGCAATTGGGGCCGGCCACATACAGACTGGAAAATGGGAGTCGTTGGCACGCAAATCGTCTGCACAGGGTCATCGCCCCACCAGCATCTGTTTCACCGCTGACCCCAGCAACGGCACTGGGTTGGCAGCCTAGGCCAATGACTTTTCGGGTGGGGGATACTCCACCAGCTTTGCCCGACTCCACTCAGCAGCCAGCATGGCCCCAGAGACTGAGGGCCCCGCCTGTCTGGCTTGGGGACTATGTGACAGGGTGATTGTGTTACTGAAGATCTGTTAATCTGTGTTTTATTGAGTCCATATTAATCTGTTATTCTTTGCAAAGTGTTATGTTTTCAAGGGGGGTGAAGGGGGGAAAATGTTGTGTTCAGAAACCAGAGTGTTCAGTGTGTTTGTTGGGTCTGTAATGTTGTGCTCTGTTTGTTACGACATGTTACTGTGCCTTTAAGAGAGGCTTTACGGCATGGGTAAATGTGTGTGTGTGGGGGGTTTTGGGCTCAGTAAAGTTTGGTGCACGAAGCGACACGGTGTGGTTATTGAGTTCCCGCGGACACTACACTCAACAGGGACACCATTTGAAGATAAAATCAGAGGAAGAAGTGCTGGGACCGACTTCCTGTTTGAAAAAAGCATCCCTTTGGTTTTATCGGCATTTAGGACAAGTTTGAGGTAGAACAAATCTGACTGTATGATGTCAAAGGTGGACTACAAAAGCTGGAAAGCCTTAGCAACTGTTTTAGCTCAACAATAACCAACTGTGTCATCAGCATAGAAATGTAAGGATGCATCAAGGATGCTCTGACCTGTATTACCTATGTAGATTGTAAAGAGGGTGGGTCCTAAGACTGAGCCTTATGGCAAGAAAGTTCATGCTCAATAATCCAGGTACCAAATCCAATAATTCTCAGTCGGGTCATCTGGACAGTTTCTTTTTTATAGAAACGTTACCTCTCCATCTGGAGGGCATCATCAGTCAGAGGAGTTTCAGCAAACTGTTTCCCAGTTGGGAAACAGTTTGCTGCCTGGGAGGCGTCAACGAGGGACAGGACGGCCCCCAGAATCCATCTTGGCTCCAGCAAACTGGTTGGTCCACTTAAGGTATTTATTGCTTGGTGGGGGAAACAGTTTGCTGGAAAACCTCTGACTGATTATGCCCTCCAGATGGAGGGTGAAACGTTTCTATAAAAAATAAACTGTCCAGATGACCGACTGAGAATTATTGGGACTGTGCCTTATGGTACACCATTTTTGACTGTAAAATTACTTGAAAAGTGCCATTATGTTGAACACATTGCCTCCAAAGATAGTTAGAGAACCAACCAATGGTATGATCTGAGAAACCGATTTCTGAGAGCTTAGGACACAAAGTGTTATGATCCACAGTGTCAAAAGCTTTAGACAGGTTTAAGAAAAGTGCAGCACAATAATCCTTATCCAATGCTTCAACAATGTCATTAAGTACATTCAGTGAAGCAGTCGTTGTGCTGTGTTGTTTCCTGAAACCAGATTGATGGAAAGGTAAGATATTAAATGAGTCCAGATAATTTTTGATTTGAGAGTTTATCAATTTTTCTAGAACCTTGGCTAAAATGCAAACTTTAGAGATCGGTCGATAGCTGTTCAGTGAGCTGTAGTCACCTCCCTTCAGCAAAGGAAGAACAAAGGCTGTTTTCCAAGTGTCTGGAATGGAGTTTTGGCTTATGAACAGATTAAAGATGTTGGACACTGGTACTACGATTATATGAGCAGCCAGCCTTAAGAAATAAGGTGGAAGTTCATCTGGACCTGCAGATTTTTTAGGATCAAGACCTTTTAATAGATTATTTTCCTCACTAACTGAGAATGGAGAAAAAGAGAAGGTGTGATTAAGTGAGGATTGACTTGTAGGAGGGATTTGATTTTTAGAAGTTTGGTTATTAGATGAAGTGGCTGATTTGCCATTAGTAACCGAGTCAAATAAAGGACTAGAGGCAACAAAATGTTTGTTGAAACAGTTCAGGATCTCACGCTTATTTGACACAGGAACAGAGTTAATGAGAAGTTGTGATGGGAGGTCAGATGATTGGGAGTTGCCTGAGAGAGATCTAATGGTTTTCTCGAATCTAATTTAGATTTTTGGAGGTCTGAGATAAGAAATAGTTAAGTTTTGCGGCTTTGATGAAAAGGTTTGACATATAATTCCATATTTAAAATTATATTCTAAACAACAGTGTTGGAAGATGTCAGTGATTTTACATTGATATAGAAAGTAAACCTTTAAAGCACTGACATGCAATGTGTATATTTTAGCTACCTGTTGATGCTAGCTAACTTACTTTCCAATCAGAGGCTGTTTCCTTACACAGTTACAAAATGGTAAATTGAAAATGATGGATAATGTTACCACAGGTAACTAACACGTAAATACTGTTTTGATTAATGTAAGTATAGAAAGTCAAACTTTAAAAGTTACAGCACTGACAGGCCGCATTGTATATTTTAGCTACTGTGGCTAAAGTTGCTGCAATGATGTATAATGTTACCATGGCTAACAAACACACAATTACTGTTTTTATTAACCTTACCTGGTACTATATCTTGTAAATTAACATCTATAAATAAAGGTTGAATGAATGGAGCTTATTTATATAGTGCTTTCCAGCTCCCTATGAAGGGCCCCAAAGCGCTTTACAATACCAACCATCCACCCATTCATGCACACATTCATACACCGGTAGCGGCAAACTGCCATGAAAGGCGCCATCCAGTCCTACCAGGAGCAACTCGGGGTTAAGTGTCTTGCCCAGGGACATAACTACTCATGGTGTGGGGAACCGGGATTCGAACCTCCAACCTTCCGATTAGGGGACGACTGCCATTAACACTACACCACGGCCGCCCCGAATGAATGAATGAATGAATGAAATTCCATGAATTTTCCGGACAGGTCTCCTGAGGGGAAATCAACCCAGAAGTACATATGCATCGTATCCAGTCAGAACATAAGTTGTCTGACGTAATTTTGAAAAGGGCCTATCAGTATTTGGGGATTTAAGTCTGTGTCTTTGTGTCCCTCATTGTCTGGGTATTGTGTTTGGTACATCTCCTGCAAGGCTTAATTTGAGCCGGATCCTGCCATAACAAAATCTGGGATCTCTCTTATTTTGACAGGGTGCGTTCCATTGGCGGCTGGTGCATTTTTGTCCAGGACTCTCTTGCAATCCCAACCCCAATTTTAACCTTAAGCCAAACCCTGTACAGTTGTTAGCTCTTTTGGAGGTGAAACCTGAGCCTAACGCTCCCATGGCCTCCGGCAGAATTCTTGTCCAAAAAATTTAATTATTCTCAGTGGCTTGTGTTTGAAGGTCTACAGGTACTTAAAAATGAAACATGCACTGCAAAAAGGTAAGCAAAAACAAGTTGTCCATGAGTTGGTAATTAAACAGAAAAAGAGCTAGGGAGTTCAAAAAACTGTTTGGCTTCCCTCCCATCTAGTCTATCTAGACTTTCTCTCCTGCTATGCCCCACCTACATCACATGACTTAAATGAACATGTTACCAACCTCATACCAACAAAGATCTACACATAAAACAAATGGCTTCAGTTATACATATTGTGTTTACAAAATTTAGTTTAGGCTCCAATATACAGTATATATCCTCATCCTTCTGGACCTCACTGCAGCTTTTGACACCTTCAGTCCATCCTCCTGTACCATCTCAAGTCCAACCTGAACATCACTGGCTCTGCTCTGTCCTGGTTTCAGTCCTACCTCACAGACCGGCAACTGTTCATTCACATCAACTGCTGCTCCTCCTCCACAACCCCTCTATCCCAGGGTGTTCCCCAAGGTTCAGTGCTGGGTCCTCTCCTTTTCATCCTTTACATCTTCCCACTTGGTAATATCATCTGTCGTCATGGCCTCCATTTTCACTGCTATGCTGATGACACACAGATTTACATTTCTACTACATCCATAAATGCCATCATCCACTCCACACTCACCATTGCTTAACTGACATCAGAATCTGGATGAAGCACAACTTTCTCAAATTAAACACTGACAAAACTGACATACACGTCATTGATCCAAACAGTGTTACCAAGTCCACTCAAAACTTCTGCCTCAACTTTGACAACATCACTTTCATTCCATCCCCACTCATTCGTAATCTTGGTATTCTTCTTGACTCCACTCTTTCATTCGAATCACTGTCTGCTTGTAGGAGCATTAATGTAGATAATGTCACTGTAATCGATAGAGGGAAGGAATTCACAGTTACAAGGCATTTCCTAGCATTCAGTGTTAGACATGATCTGTTTCTGAAAAAGAAACCCAGTTTAACTTTCAGTTTCTTTACTAGGTTTTCCACGTGGAGCTTAAAAGAGAGATGCGAATCGACCAGGATACCCAAATATTTATAGGAATCAACAAACTCAATAGGGACACCATTTGAGGATAAAATCAGAGGAAGAACTGCTGGGACCGACTTCCTATTTGAAAAAAAAAAAACATCCCTTTGGTTTTATCAGCATTTAGGACAAGTTTGAGACGGAACAAATCTGACTGGATGATGTCAAAAGCGGAGGAATGACTGTTCACAAAACATTTCAAATCCATCACCATCCATCCATNATCCATCCATCCATCCATCCATCCATCTTCTTCCGCTTATCCGGGGTCGGGTCGCGGGGGTAGCAGCCTAAGTAGGGAGGCCCAGACTTCCCTCTCCCCAGCCACTTGGAGCAGCTCCTCCGGGGGAATCCCAAGGCGTTCCCAGGCCAGCCGAGAAACATAGTCCCTCCAGCGCGTCCTGGGTCTTCCTCTGGGTCTCCTCCCGGTGGGACGTGCCCGGAACACCTCACCAGGGAGGCGTCCAGGAGGCATCCTAACCAGATGCCCGAGCCACCTCAACTGGCTCCTCTCGATGTGGAGAAGCAGCGGCTCTACTCCGAGTCCCTCCCGGATGACTGAGCTTCTCACCCTATCTCTAAGGGAGAGTCCAGCCACCCTGCGGAGAAAACTCATTTCAGCCGCTTGTATCCGAGATCTTGTTCTTTCGGTCATAACCCAAAGCTCATGACCATAGATGAGGGTGGGAACGTAGATCGATCGGTAAATTGAGAGCTTTGCCTTTTGACTCAGCTCTCTCTTCACCACGACAGACCGGTACAGCGCCCGCTTCACTGTGGACGCTGCACCTATCCGCCTATCGATCTCACGCCCAGTTTTCCCTCATTCGTGAACAAGATCCCGAGATACTTAAACTCCTCCACTTGGGGCAGGACCTCCTCCCCGACCCGGAGAGGGCATGCTACCCTTTTCCGGCTCAAGACCATGGCCTCGGATTTGGAGGAACTGATCCTCATCCCGGCCGCATCACATTCAGCTGCAAACCGCTCCAGCGAAAGCTGTAGATCACGAGCTGATGAAGCCAATAGGACCACATCATCTGCAAAAAACAGAGAAGCGATTCTAAGGTCACCAAAACGGATCCTCTCAACACCTTGGCTGCGCCTAGAAATTCTGTCCATAAAAGTTATGAACAGAATCGGTGACAAAGGGCAACCTTGGCGGAGTCCAACTCTCACCGGAAACGAGCCTGACTTACTGCCGGCAATGCGGACCAAGCTCTGACACCGGTCGTACAGGGACCTAACAGCCCTTATCAAAGGGCCTGGTACCCCATACTCCCGGAGTACCCCCCACAGAACCCCCCGAGGGACGCGGTCGAATGCCTTCTCCAAGTCCACAAAACACATGTAAACTGGTTGGGCAAACTCCCACGCACCCTCCAGGACCCTGCTGAGGGTGTAGAGCTGGTCCAGTGTTCCACGACCAGGACGAAAACCACACTGCTCCTCCTGAATCCGAGGTTCGACTATCCGACGGACCCTCCTCTCCAGAACCCCTGAATAGACCTTACCAGGGAGGCTTAAGAGTGTGATCCCCCTATAGTTGGAACACACCCTACGGTCCCCCTTTTTAAATAGGGGAACCACCACATTTCAAATCCATTTTTTTAAATTAATCTGGGTTTAGAAGGTGGAAGTTTAGTATCTCTGAGAGCCGTAATTACACAATGATCACTCAAACTGTCAGCAAATACACCTTTACCAGGGAATTTGTGAGAAGTATTTGATAGAAACAGGTCTAAGATGGAAGATTTTTTTAGGACAGTTCTTGTTTGGTCTAGTGAGAGAGTCAATAAATTGGGTTAGATTGAGTGAAAGGAAACATTCCTTGAATTTATCACAGAGGGAGGTTGACTTATCCCAGTCAATGTTGAAATCTCCTGCCAAAAAAATCTCTTTGAATTTTAAATCTCCTAGAAATTCTGTCAGGGAGGACAGTTTAGAAGGCTATGAGCATTTACATGCAGGAAATGAAGACCTGACATGTTTTTAAAGGTATTTGCTGTACTGTAGTTAGTGGGAGGTCCAGGGTTGGGCTGAATCCCTGAGAGCAGTAACAATATTATTATCAGACATTTTCTTGAGGTTTTTTGTCACTGATGTGTAACTACAGGAGTTAATAGTGTGACAATTAGCCTGATGAAATCCGATGAAAACTCTGACCGGACTCCTCACGAGCGCCAAACAGCGCTGCTCCTCCACGCTTCACTCAGTTCCTCAGCACATCACCTTGCTCGTCTCCTCTTCCGCAGCCCACAGCATGAGAGGCCAACCCTGGTGATAAACGATGAGACTGACCAAGGAGGATGAAGACATCACTGTTCCGGTTCTGCTCTAGCCCGGCTCCAGTGCTCCACAGCACGAGAGGCCACCTCCGGTTAAAAAACGGTGAGACTGACCGGAGAGGCTGAGGTCGTCACTGACCCGGTTCTGCTCCGGTCCGGTTCCGGTGGCGCTTCAAAATAACAGAGCGTCTCCACCAGGTGAGCACAGCAATTCCCACTGAGGTGGACAATCCTTCGTTTTAAGGTAACGGGCCGCTCAGAGGCTGAAACCGGCTTTAATGAAGATAAAGTCCCCCACAGTCAACTCGGTTTGGTTCATTTCTGGTCCTATGACACAGGTTCGGGGACACAGGTACACTTCGCCCACACCAATGAAGATGCCACGAGGCCAGATCAACAGAAAGCAGTGGAAAGATCAGCAAAATACCTCCCTGCGATTCGTGTTGGAACCAGGTAGAACCACAGGTCTAGATGAGAAATTTGATTGGGGACCAGAGAGAGAGGGAAAAAAAAACACTAGGGTTTCGTGGGGCGGCTCCCCAGCTCGAGGGGTCACCTGGCCGGCAAGATGCGCTCAGACTGAAAGATGGGGTGGGAGCGGCTGGTCCTGGGCCAAAATAATTTTTTTGGATGGTCCCGTCCAGCTTTCTGAGTCACTGAACACCAAATTTGGTTGGAAGGTGGACCAACTTTAGTCCTGTTCGAAAAAACGGGTCAGTTTGATGATAAAAAAAACTACAGAGAAGCCGGGGGAGCAGCGTCCATCAGCTTGCCGGAACCGTAAATGGAGACTGTTACAGTCCCCTTGTTCCCTTCGACTACAGCAGAGCCTCTCCTCAACAATGGACGGTCCCCAGGCCACCTTCCAGAGCTTTGCCTCTGAGATGGACAGTCAATGGCTGCCCTACTGAACAGTTGTCCCATGCTGGATGGCCCCCTGGGCGTTTGCCTGAACTGTTGTCTCATGTCAGAGAGACTGCTAGCCGCCCACCCGAACTGATGCCCCTTGCTAGATGGTCCATTGCCCATGCGCCGGAACTGTTTACCTGTGTAGGATGGACTGGCCGCTCACCTGAACAAATGCCCCATGTTGTATGATCTCCTGGCCGTTCACCTGTGCTACTACCCTGGTGGTCTCGGCACCCCTTGCCCCAATAATTCCGAGGGATCCCAGGCAGTCATCTCGGGCCAGTTATGGACTGATACCTGGCCAACCTCCTGAATTTGTGTTTTGGTTTTTCACTGTGCTCCCCTTGTGCCCTTCATCCTTGTGGTATCCCCCCCCCCCGCCACCCCACTCCTCCCACCCAAGTTTTTGGGTGAGGGTCTTGGGATGTCAGGGAACGTCCTAGGGGTGGTGGGGGGTATACTGTCAGCATGGTGCACCTTTGTGGTTTGTCCTAGCTCCTACTTTCCCAACTGTTTTGATTGTCTCTGTCACAGGTATTTGTCCTTGTTTGTAATTAGTTCAAGTCAACTTTACGCTCTTCACGCCAGAGACTGCAGCTGTCTGCACCGCTGTGGTCGTGGAGACGGCGTCGCGACGCATGGAGGAATGTTTTGTGACACAAATGTATTAAATTCCCCTTCTTCATCTCTGATCTGGACTTTTCTTTTGTTTTTTTGCCAAAAGTCAAGTGATCACTTCCTCCTCCGCTGACTCCATGCATTAAAACCACAAGACACAATAACTGTTGTTCTATTATGATTTGCAAAGACAACAGTTCAACGCGCGAGCGGAAAGCCATTTGTTTTTGTTGTGTGACTTCAAACAGTTCTTCTTCTACAATAGATTTCTTCTTCTACACCCTTTCTTGCAACATATGCACAGGTTTTAGAGGGTAGGCTCACCAGCGCCTCTACTTTCTCCGCAAGCTGAAAAGGGCTGGAGCTTCAACCCCCATCATGTGCACCTTCTACAGGGGTGCCATAGAAAGTGTCCTGACCAGCTGCATCACGGTGTGGTTTGGTGCATGCACTGCATCATGCCGCAAGAGCCTCCAGCGCATCGTGAAAGCAGCTGAGAAGATCGTCGGCACCTCCTTGCCCTCACTGCAGGACTTACACAGCAAACGCCTCACTCGGAAAGCCCACTGCATGGCAGGTGATCCCACACACCCACTACACAGCCGCTTTAGACTGCTGCCATCAGGGAGGAGACTGAGGAGTCTCCAGGCTCGAACCAGCAGACTGAGAGACAGCTCTGTTCATCAGGCAGTCAGAATGCTAAACACTCTGCCTGCTCTGCCTCCCCTCCCATTTGAACTGCCTTAACACAAAAAACTTTCTCACACATTACCACTCAACACAAAGTTTTTAACACTGGACCCTGTGTCATCAAACGGGTTATTCACTAAACTCTCGGTCATGTACTCATTCAGTTTGCACTACTTCTCATATTTGCACTAATGTTTGTATTACATTACTGCCTATAGTCATACTACTGTTTACATTCACTGTTTACATTTATTAATACGTTTACATTTATTACTACTGCTTTACATTTATTACTACTGTTTACATTTACACTACTTTTATCTACACTACTGCAGATACATATACAGCATTCTCTGACTAGCCTTATCTAAGGATGCCAAATGTGCCTTATGTGCCTTACTTCATATGCCACTTTGCCTCTATACCAACATCAACTACCTCATACATATACTGTGTACATTAACTTATATGCTGCTGTGCCACTCTTTGCAAATGTCAATGCTAGAACCTTCAGTTTATTTTATAGATATACTTTTTATACTTTTTATACTACTATGCAAAAACTCAGGACAGTATTACACTTTTATTATTTCATTTTATGCTTATGTTCATTGGGTGTTTGGTGTTTTAGGGGTGTTTGGTGTTTCAGTGTTGGTGTAAATTTTCATACTTTTATACTATTATGAAAAAACTCAGGACAGTGTTACACTTTTACTATTTTATGCTTATGTTTATTAAATGTTTTAGTGTTTAGTGTTTAGATGGTTACTGTTGCACCGAGGGACTGAGAGAAACGCAATTTCGGTCCTGTGTATGTCCTGTACATATTGCAGTTCTGACAATAAAGTTGACTTTGACTTTGTACTGCCACCTGCTGGTACGTAAAAGAACAGCACTTTGCCATGCGCCGCCGTGCGTCAACTATAAACACAGCGGCGACACTGTAAACGCATGAAGCTGCACGGCTCAGTGCGCACGCAGTGCGCACGCTCCAGCCAGTGCACCAAAGCGCAAGTATAATTAAAGCTGCAAGCAGCATTGAGGCCCTCGCAGCTTAGCGCCGCTCGGACCTTATTGAGGCGACCGCGCGAGCTCCAGCTCGTCCGCTCGGTCGCCATTTCGAAGTCTCTCGTGTCTACTCCGCACCAGGGGTGCACACGCACAATAAATCTGGTTCAGATCGGATGATGTCTCACTGAGATATAACAGTTTGAATAATCTAGGGGGCGCTATGGAGTTATATGTTAAACCACAATATCAATGTGTCCACAAGGGCTCACTGATGAATCACAATAAATTTGGTTCAGATCGGATGATGTATCACTGAGATATAACTGTAGTAATAATATAGGGGGCGCTATGGAGTAAAAATTTACATACCATTATCAATGTGTGTCGAAGTGTTCACTGATAAAGCACAATAAATCTCGTGCAGATTGGATAATGTATCACTGAGATATAACTGTAGTAATAATATAGGGGGCGCTATGGAGTAAAAATTTACATACCATTATCAATGTGTGTCGAAGTGTTCACTGATAAAGCACAATAAATCTCGTGCAGATCGGATAATGTATCACTGAGATATAACTGTAGTAATAATATAGGGGGCGCTATGGAGTAAAAATTTACATACCATTATCAATGTGTGTAGAAGTGTTCACTGATGAATCACAATAAATCTCGTGCAGATCGGATAATGTATCACTAAGATATAACTGTAGTAATAATATAGGGGGCGCTATGGAGTAAAAATTTACATACCATTATCAATGTGTGTCGAAGTGTTCACTGATAAAGCACAATAAATCTTGTGCAGATCGGATAATGTATCACTAAGATATAACTGTAGTAATAATACAGGGGGCGCTATGGAGTAAAAATTTACATACCATTATCAATGTGTGTAGAAGTGTTCACTGATGAATCACAATAAATCTCGTGCAGATCGGATAATGTATCACTAAGATATAACTGTAGTAATAATATAGGGGGCGCTATGGAGTAAAAATTTACATACCATTATCAATGTGTGTCGAAGTGTTCACTGATAAAGCACAATAAATCTCGTGCAGATCGGATAATGTATCACTAAGATATAACTGTAGTAATAATATAGGGGGCGCTATGGAGTAAAAATTTACATACCATTATCAATGTGTGTAGAAGTGTTCACTGATGAATCACAATAAATCTCGTGCAGATCGGATAATGTATCACTAAGATATAACTGTAGTAATAATATAGGGGGCGCTATGGAGTAAAAATTTACATACCATTATCAATGTGTGTAGAAGTGTTCACTGATGAATCACAATAAATCTGGTTCAGATCGGATGATGTATCACTGAGATATAACCATAGAAATAATGTAGGGGGCGCACTTGAGTCAAATGTTAAACCACAATATCAATGTGTCCACAAGGGCTCACTGATGATGAACAATAAATCTGGTTCAGATCGGATGATGTATCACTGAGATATAACTATAGAAGTAATGTAGGGGGCGCACTTGAGTCAAATGTTAGCCCACCATATCAATGTGTCCACAAGGGCTCACTGATGATGCACAATAAATCTGGTTCAGATCGGATGATGTATCACTGAGATATAACAGTTTGAATAATCTAGGGGGCGCTCTGGAGTCATATGTTAGCCCACCATATCAATGTGTCCACAAGGGCTCACTGATGATGCACAATAAATCTGGTTCAGATCGGATGATGTATCACTGAGATATAACAGTTTGAATAATCTAGGGGGCGCTCTGGAGTCATATGTTAGCCCACCATATCAATGTGTCCACAAGGGCTCACTGATGATGCACAATAAATCTGGTTCAGATCGGATGATGTATCACTGAGATATAACTATAGAAATAATGTAGGGGGCGCACTTGAGTCAAATGTTAGCCCACCATATCAATGTGTCCACAAGGGCTCACTGATGATGCACAATAAATCTGGTTCAGATCGGATGATGTATCACTGAGATATAACTATAGAAATAATGTAGGGGGCGCACTTGAGTCAAATGTTAGCCCACCATATCAATGTGTCCACAAGGGCTCACTGATGATGCACAATAAATCTGGTTCAGATCGGATGATGTATCACTGAGATACAACAGTTTGAATAATCTAGGGGGCGCTATGGAGGCTATTTGCTAATTAGCATAAACACCTGTTCAAGGGGTGGGTAATGATCGATCATAATGATTTTGGTACTCCTCAGATCAAATCTGTGGAGTTTAGAACCAAACGTATGGTGACGGCGTTACGTCTTACTTCGCCACGTCACCACGCCCACTTGCTCCACCCAAAACGAACAGTGCTGGAAAGCTTGTTACACCAACATGTCTTCGGTGACTGGATACAATGTCACGCTGATTAGGTAACAGGGATCCGATATGGACCGTTCAACGTAAAACTTTACACTTCCTGTTGTCAGGGGGCGTGGCTTAAGTGATGTCATGATTTGACCATACAGTTTTGCAGGGGACCGGATGTGGGTCAATCACTGAAGGTTTGATGTATTAGACAGTTTTCGTGTAAGAGCTGTAAGCGTTTCGTTTTTCATGGCGAGATGTCCAACTTTGAGGTCTGGCCCCGCCCCTTCAGCATGCATGAAAACGCACAGTTTTGATAACATTTGTTCCCCCGTGCCTTATAAAGAAACTGGCCAAGTTTGAATCAAATCGAGCGAAATCCCTAGGAGGAGTTCGTTGAAATGCAGAGGCTGTAAACGGCCAAAAAGGGGTGAAAATTTGGTCATCGTTCCAAAATGGCCGCCTTACCATTTATCGTACAACATTGGTGCCAGAGGGTTTTCTGTGCATCTTGGTGAGTTGGACAAGTGTACCAAATTTCATGATTCTACGTCAAACTAAGGTCAATGCGGAGGGTATTTTGAATATTTCTAGGGGGCGCTCTTGAGCCGTTTCTGTAGCGATTTGCTAATTAGCATAAACACCTGTTCAAGGGGTGGGCAATGATCGATCATACTGATTTTGGTACTCCTCGGATCAAATCTGTGGATTTTAGAACCAAACGTATGGTGATGGCGTTATGTCTTACTTCGCCACGTCGCCACGCCCACATGCTCCACCAAAAACGAACAGTATTGGAATGCTTGTTACACCAACATGTCTTCGGTCACTGGACACAATGCCACGCTGATTAGGTAACAGGGGTCCGATATGGACCGTTCAACATAAAACTTTACACTTCCTGTTGTCAGGGGGCGTGGCTTAAGTGATGTCATGATTTGACCATACAGTTTTGCGGGGGACCGGATGTGGGTCAATAACTGAAGGTTTGATGTATTAGACTTTTTTCGTGTAAGAGCTGTAAGCGTTTCGTTTTTCATGGCGAGATGTCCAACTTTGACGTCTGGCCCCGCCCCTTCAGCATTCATGAAAACGCACAATTTTGATATCGTTTGTTCCCTCGTGCCTTATGATGAAACTGGCCAAGTTTGAACCAAATCGAGCGAAATTCATAGGAGGAGTTCGTTCAAATGCGGAGGCTGTAAACGGCCAAAAAGGGGTGAAAATTTGGTCATCGTTCCAAAATGGCCGCCTTACCATTTATTGTACAACATTGGTGCCAGAGGGTTTTCTGTGCATCTTGGTGAGTTGGACAAGTGTACCAAATTTCATGATTCTACGTCAAACTAAGGTCAATGCGGAGGGTATTTTGAAAATTTCTAGGGGGCGCTCTTGAGCCGTTTCTGTGGCGATTTTTGCCACGCCCCCAAAATATGTAATTTTTCACCAGTCCTGACGAGTCCGCCAAATTTGGTGAGTTTTCATATATGATAAAGCCCCCAAAAGGCCACTTCAAGAGGGACTAGAATAAAAATAATAATAATTAAAGCCGCAAGCGGCGTTGAGGCCCTCGCAGCTTAGCGCCGCTCGGACCTTATTGAGGCGACCGCGCGAGCTCCAGCTCGTCCGCTCGGTCGCCATTTCGAAGTCTCTCGTGTCTACTCCGCACCAGGGGTGCACACGCACAATAAATCTGGTTCAGATCGGATGATGTCTCACTGAGATATAACAGTTTGAATAATCTAGGGGGCGCTCTGGAGTCACATGTTAAACCACAATATCAATGTGTCCACAAGGTCTCACTGATGATACACAATAAATCTGGTTCAGATCGGATGATGTATCACTGAGATATAACTATAGAAATAATGTAGGGGGCGCACTTGAGTCAAATGTTAGCCCACCATATCAATGTGTCCACAAGGGCTCACTGATGATGCACAATAAATCTGGTTCAGATCGGATGATGTATCACTAAGATATAACAGTTTGAATAATCTAGGGGGCGCTCTGGAGTCATATGTTAAACAACAATATCAATGTGTCCACAAGGGCTCACTGATTATGCACAATAAATCTGGTTCAGATCGGATGATGTATTACTGAGATATAACTGTAGAAATAATGTAGGGGGCGCACTTGAGTTAAATGTTAGCCCACCATATCAATGTGTCCACAAGGGCTCATTGATGATGCACAGTAAATCTGGTTCAGATCGGATGATGTATCACTGAGATATAACTATAGAAATAATGTAGGGGGCGCACTTGAGTCAAATGTTAGCCCACCATATCAATGTGTCCACAAGGGCTCACTGATGATGCACAATAAATCTGGTTCAGATCGGATGATGTATCACTGAGATATAACAGTTTGAATAATCTAGGGGGCGCTCTGGAGTCATATGTTAAACAACAATATCAATGTGTCCACAAGGTCTCACTGATTATGCACAATAAATCTGGTTCAGATCGGATGATGTATCACTGAGATGGGACTATAGAAATAATGTAGGGGACGCATGAAGCGCAAGTTTGAGGCCTGGCCACGCCGCTTTAGCATAAACGAAAACGCAAACTTTTGATAACTTTTACTGTCCAATGTGTTAAGGGCATGTTAACCAAGTTTAAATGCAATCCTTCAAAATCCCTAAGAGGAGTTTGTTTAAATACGCAATTCAAAAACATTGGAAAATGACCTTTGACCCAAAATGGCCGACTTCCTGTTGGCTTTGGACCATTGCTCCAAGAGACTTTTTTGTAGCTCCTGATGAGATACACATGTGTACCAAGTTTCATTATTCTGGGATAAAGCATGGCTGGGGGCTGTTTTTTTTAAATATTCTAGAGGGTGCTGTTGAGGAATTAGGCCACGCCCACCAAGTATTACAATGGAATCCTGCAGGGGGGTGAACAAGGATCGATGTCAGTGAGTTTGGTGAAGCTGGGAGCTTATATTAGGAAGTTATTTTAGCTTGATGTTTCATGGAGAATGGCCAGATTTGAGGCTTGGCCACGCCCACATGCTTTGACATAGAAAAATTCTTTTGATAACTTTTGACCTTCAATGCCTCAAGATAGTGCTGACCGAGTTTGACGCCTGGATCTCGAAAGCTCTAGGACGAGTTCGCTCAGATATGACGTAAATGAAATAGACCAAATTGTGACTTTGACCTAAGGCCACGCCCACATGCTTTGACTTAGAAAAATTCTTTTGATAACTTTTGACCTTCAATGCCTCAAGATAGTGCTGACCGAGTTTGACGCCTGGATCTCGAAAGCTCTAGGACGAGTTCGCTCAGATATGACGTAATTGATGTTTCATGGAAAATGGCCAGATTTGAGGCTTGGCCACGCCCACATGCTTTGACATAGAAAAATTCTTTTGATAACTTTTGACCTTCAATGCCTCAAGATAGTGCTGACTGAGTTTGACCCCTGGATCTCGAAAGCTCTAGGACGAGTTCGCTCAGATATGACGTAAATGAAATAGACCAAATTTGACTTTGACCTAAGGCCACGCCCACATGCTTTGACTTAGAAAAATTCTTTTGATAACTTTTGACCTTCAATGCCTCAAGATAGTGCTGACCGAGTTTGACGCCTGGATCTCGAAAGCTCTAGGACGAGTTCGCTCAGATATGACGTAAATGAAATAGACCAAATTGTGACTTTGACCTAAAATGGCCGACTTCCTGTTGGCTTTGGACCATTGCTCCAAGAGACTTTTTTGTAGCTCCTGATGAGATACATATGTGTACCAAGTTTCATTATTCTAGGATAAAGCATGGTGTCAATAGACCTTTAAATGTCAAAGTTATAGCGTTTCGTTTGTTTCGGCGAGTACGCCAAGTTCACCGCTCCACCACGCCCCCTGAACATATACGAAAAGTCAATTTTTTTGATAACTTTTAAAGGCCCATGCCTTAACTGCATTCTGACCAAGTTTGAAGCCGATAGGTCGAACGCCTGAGAAGGAGTTCGTCAAAGTTCGACATGAGTAAAACTGAAAAATGACCAAAATTTGACCTTTGACCCAAAATGGCCGCCTACCTGTGCATTTTAGAGGGTACCCCCAATGTACTTTTTTTCTTGAATTGGGGAGATCTACATATGTTCCGAGTTTCAGATCTCTACGACTTACGGTTTTCCCCAACTCACGTTAGGGGGCGCTGTTGAGCAGTTAGGCCACGCCCACTTGCGATTACACCAGATTCATAAAATTTTCGTTGGGGGACAATTTTGGGTGAAGTTTGGTGAGTTTTTGAATATGTTAAAGGCCCCAAACGGCCGCGCGAAGTGACGGAAAAAGAAGAAGAATAATAATAATTAAAGCCGC